>JAGDQP010003297.1:0-95545 GCA_022664845.1 Lepisma saccharinum
TGTGTGTGTGTGTGTGTGTGTGTGTGTGTGTGTGTGTGTGTGTGTGTGTGTGTGTGTGTGTGTGTGTGTGTGTGTGTGTGTGTGTGTGTGTGTGTGTGTGTGTGTGTGTGTGTGTGTGTGTGTGTGTGTGTGTGTGTGTGTGTGTGTGTGTGTGTGTGTGTGTGTGTGTGTGTGTGTGTCTTGTGAGGTATCGTTGAACAGCTCTTGATGAATAATCTACAAAACAATAAATAGTTTCTCGATAGCTCTCATATAAGGCGATATTTAATTTTTTGTAAATAAAAAAAACTTCGAGATCTACCTCAGCCTGTAGGCCTACCGAAAGGGATTTTTTTATTCTCAAAACTACTTTTTTATTCTTTATTTTCAATTAGTGAATGATTGGTTATCACTCTCACCTTCCTTGTGAATGTTTTCTTTTTAGACTGCTGGTAGCGAAGATAGCCTTCACTTTCATGGGAAAAGTTGTATCTGCATGATAACACTAATGTATCAAGAAAACCATGTTCACCGTCACAAAACCATGTCCGGGTGAGGAGCGGGAAAAGTATCATAACTTTACTCCATTGATTTCATATCTTCCTTTTATTTCCGACAAGAGCATGCTTCGCATTCACCTAGAATGACTTAGAAACAACGAACAAAATTTCAGTTAGGGTGACAACCGTGTGTAGGATTTGAACCTGTTCTCCTATTCCTGTCCTGATCTATAGGGATGACCTTCACCGATAGATTTGAATTTATTTTAAGGCCTTTAGGCAACTTTGACTCAGGCCGAATGAAAATGGAATGGGATGGTGGAATGAAGAAAGTGAGAGGAAACTGGAGAATCCCGAAGGCAACTTTGACTCAGGCCGAATGAAAATGGAATGGGATGGTGGAATGAAGAAAGTGAGAGGAAACTGGAGAATCCCGAATGGAATCAAACCGAAGTCCCCAAACATCAGTGATGAACGCTCTACCACTGAGCCACCGCGGCCCTTCACCATAGATAAGCTGGCAATGATCTCGTTTCATCAACAGTGTCTATTTTTTAGCTTTCCCTAAGACACTTCAAATATAAGGATTCTAGGACGTAACGAAATGACACACAACAAAAAACACAGGTTTTTTTACTAACTTCACTGAATGCATTGCTTCCTGACCAAATGATATCGCTTCAGATCTTAAAATTTACATTAATATCTTTATTTCAACTATAAGTAATACATTATTAATTTTTACCACTAGCTATGATTCTCATAAAGAAAAATTAATACATGAGAAGAGAAAAAGGCTTGGGATGTAAAAATATGCATCTTTCTGTGGATTAGAGAATGCATCCTTTCGATTGCAAGTCGCAAAACATTGCATCAACTCACCCACTTTCACTTCATACCAAATTTTTAACATTAGTACTATTTTAAGATATTATTACTATAACTGAAACTGGGACAGCTTTTTTTGTTTTAGAGGTCAACGCCTCACAAATTGTAGACTAATCGTTCCTCTCATTACACCACCGATTCGCTTGACATTCACGTTCATTGACAATTGAAAGAAGTTAAACCAGGTCAGTGAAGGAGAACCACGCGGCACGATGCTCAAATATCGTATTTTCTCTCCTTCTTTTCGGATTTGCAAATCAACTTCACTCAATCGAAGGCTGTACTTTCACCTTTGTAAAATACAGCAAACCGCTTCCGGACTCAAACTTCTTAGTTTATCAGATGATATGTGACACTATGGGTTCAAGATTCTGATTATACAGGAACAGAACTGGATTAGTTCATACATTTTCAGCAGTGAACTATTTTGGTGAGTTAGTTTCTGGAACTAAGTTGAAACTCTATATTATCTGAATTAATATTTTCAAATTTAATTTACCTTAGTTGTTTGTACATGCATTCAGCGACTGTCTAGCAACCAATCTTTTGCGTACTCGAGGATCTAAAGTTGAACAGTTTTGATTGTGAGAGATTACAAGAGAGTATTTTCGTTCCGATACATAAAATAGTGAAAATACTTTCAGTATTTTTGTAATGCATTCGTTAGAGCCTGTTGTGAACTGCTCTATATTTTTTCATATTGTGCGCAGTATCAATGTCAGGTTGTCAGTTGTTTCACACGTAAAAATTAATCTAATACTTTGCACATCTCTTTTACTTCCGATATAAAAAAAAATAAGCAAAGTTTTGGAATGCTCCATATTTTCAAAATAAGAGTTCGTGAATAAAATTTAGTCAGATGTTCAGTATCTAGTTACACCGAAAGAGATTCGACACCGCCAGTATCATGTAGCCTGTTGACAGCAAAAGGAAAAGGAACAGCTGACCTTAGTCTTTTGAATGTACCATCTACAAGGAATTACATTCCTCGGTGAGCTAATCTAGTAGCTTTTCATCTATGCCATTGCTAATCACACGTTGAGAGTGAGAAATCTCTCAGAACACTTTCGTGATGACAGAAGTGAATATATGTAAAACATATTGTAATGTGTATTGGATATACGAGTATATACCGTATATAATAAATATATACTAAGTTCTCAAGATATGCTGATAACGAGTACAGCAACCTAATAACGAATAACATTTACTAAGTCGTTGAGGCGTAACGTCTACTAATAGACTCATTAAAATTCATTTTTAAGGCATTTAGGCAACTATTGCTCAGGCTGTATGGATGATGATGGGATGAATTGGTGGAATGAAAAGTGGGAGGAAACTGAAGCACCCCGAGAAATCCCACGCACACGGTGTTTGTCCACCACAAAGCCCACATGGCATGAGCAGGGATCGATCCGACGACCCCTAGCACCAAAGGTGAGCGCTGTATTAGACTAATGTTTTTCTGTTCGTTTAGGTATGTTCAATGATTGTCCATATTGCTGTTTGTTTCATAAATGTGACTGCAAGGCATTGCGTAATGTCTGAACACCGTAATTTTAAATAAAACCCACATTCGGCGAGCCCGTGGGTCACGAAAGTTCATCAAAATAGTTTATTGTGTTAATTCTGTATCACCCGCCACGATTCGAGGTTGTGTTATCCTGCTGGTACTACAACATGATTTAGGAACATGTCTAGCATAAGGTGCCAGGTGGGTATAAATCCTTCGACGAACGACGCGACGCTTGCCTCCTGGGAAACAGCGCGGATCGTTTTAGAGAGCTTCATCAGCTAGTCTGTTCCCAGTTAGCCTGTAATTAACATTACAGAAGCAGACAAGGAAGAAAGCACTACAACTCCCAAGAACTACTTCGTTCTTAGGAGTTTAAGCAGATAGAACTAATATGCATATTGCATAACGAAGGAAATTGTTCCATGCCTCTAACTGAATATGGATCCAATAGAAAACAAGCGAGCTCTACGATTCTGCTAACAAAGCGAAAGCTCCACCGACCGCCCGTAGCTAAGTTGGTGAAGCATTGACTTAGCAATCGGAAAGTCTTTCTAGCGATCCTAGCTGTCGCCCATCCTGACTGAGGTTTTCCAGGTGTTTTCCTCAGCCAGCTGCATGTTACCTACTAAGTCCTGGACGACTATTTTCCAACATGATCTGCCCCACTCCATTCCGACCTAAGCATGAGATGCGTAAAGGATATAAATATATTCAAATTCACTAAGGCTCTGGTCCCTTGAAATTATTTCACACACACAAACATTCATTTTTATAAAATAGGTTGGCAATACTGATAACTGGTGTGCTTAAGGACAGAATACCCACAGCACTTTTCTATTTTGTTGAATAATGTTAATGTCAAGTTTGATGCGGATACGTTGAAACAAATTGAAACATTTTAAAGTACTGGGTGTTTAGGGATGGGAGCGTCTACAGTATTTTCCCCTTGTATCGCGTTTGTTAAATTTGGATACGTCCAACGGTATAGAACAAATTTGAAAAATTATTCGGTTCCATTTGAATCAGGTAAAATCTCGTTATAACGAATTTTAAAAGATCGGTGATTTTATTTCGTTATAACGAAAATTCGTTGTAATGAACACTGTATTGGAGAACAAGAATTCGGCGGAGATTTTGTAGAACTTTGTTCTGACGGAAATTTCGTTATAATGACGTTCGTTGTAAAGGAATTTTACCTTATGCAATTAAATTACCTATCTAGCATCATTTTAAGACGGAGCAGATGTAACTAAAGGCAAGTGGGGAAAGAAGGCTTTGATCGCTTTTGATCTAAAATTTTATTATTATTATTCTCTCGTTACGTGAAGCTTCAGGTCATCCATTATATTTTTTCATAATTATTTTAGGGGTAGTGAACAAACTCTTTGATTGCAAATATAGTTGTACAATTCTCAAACACACACACAAATTATTTCATGCTATACCAACTGACTGTAGCTCAGTTGGTAGAGAGTTATCTTCATATTTGGAAAGTCTCGGGTTCGTGCTCAGCTGCCGTCCACCCTAAGTGCTGTTTTAATGGTTTTACCCCACTTGTACCAGGAAAATACTGGGATGATACCTTGAATAAGGCTAGGGCTATTGTTTTTACACAAATCTTTTCTTTTGGTGTTGTGATTATTGTTAAATATCTCATACAAACTGGCCTCTGAGAGCTGTATTCGGAGTTAGTTAAATAAATAGAAAGATTTTATTTGTATTATTTGCTTTAATAAATCATTATTATACTTTCATTATTGTGTAACCGAATAGTGTATACGCAAACGTTTTCCTTTGTTATAGTTTCTGAAATTTAGGAATCTGTAATCTGGCTTTTTTTTTTGCATAAATGTTAATCCATGTCCTAAAAATAAGGCGGAAGATAACTTATTTCATGTTCGTTATTTTCCCTCAGTTCTCCACACTTAAAAGCGTAAGTTCTGCCCTACTTCACTTTGCCATCATTTGAATGCGTGAATACATACGGCACTCTTTGTTCCGTTCAAACTTGCTTGTTTTGGTGTGCGGCTACTCTTAACAATCACGCATTTTCATTTCTGTTATAATGCCTTGGTCCAAGGAACAGTTTTACAAACAAAAGATATAGTTATATAGATATATAGTTTTTAGATTTGAACTTTCTCTGTAAATATTTTTTTTTCATGTAGACATTGTCTGGCACTTTAAGGGAATAAAAATACACGGACTTCAACATTGCCGTAAGTAAATAGCTTTATAGCAGTGGTAAGCTACGAAGAACAGCTTCATTAGTTGTGTATGAAAATTAGCGGACACACATTACACTATAAAAAATATGTCAACGGTAAGCATACGGTAATGGTCTGAAGCAACAATCATGACCTTTGTTCCTTGGCGGAGACAATTGCGGGTTAAAAACGTGTAGGTATCAGGATGGAACTCTAGGGAGGAAAGTCTGCGAAGAACCACAACATGGATGAACGTGAGCGAGGTTTGAATTTGCGCCTCCTCTTCGATTCTGATACATAGACAGTAACACTTACAGTACGACTAAATAATAGTGTTTTGGTAGGTAAAGTAATTAATTTAGTATAGTGTAGAAGCTATTTTAAAAACTTGAGGTTTATGAGCTTTACAGCATCTTACAAGGAGGCCGTCGATGATATCATATCTAAACCTACCCTGAAATTTTGCTAGGATAATCTACGTTTTATAGGAAGGTAATATACAAATCATTAGATGCCCATTTTAACTGCAGACCAAGATAGCTGTTGGAATATAAGTCGAAGCGTACAACATTTATTTTTTATGATTCATTCAACAGAAGTCACTTCAGCGTCACTTTCGTCCTGGCATGAAACACTGCCGAGTTGTCGCGTCACCTACTACACCGCAACACATCTCGCCAGGCACGCATATACGGGATCTGGATCACCGAAATTCAATTTAAAAAAAAATCATATAATATTGCCTATTTTACAAACAAGAACTGGATTTTGGAGAGTATACACCCCCTAAATACGTCTTGCTCAGTACCTTGCAGTTAATAAGGGCAGCTGATATTTTTGTATATTACCTTTCTATAGGACGTAGATTCTCCTATAGCAAAGTTTCAGGATATGTTTCGATATTAACTCATTGATGGCCTCCTTGTTAGGATCCAAATCGTTAATTATGAAACATTGGCTCTGTATGTAGGAAACGGGACGATAGCAGCTCTAACTCTTGTTTAAGGCAGCATTTCACAACTTATGTAACAGAGAAACAAGGGACTAAAGATTAGCCGGTCACCGGAGAAAAAGAGTTCTTTTCGATTGAAAGTGAATGGACTCAACTCGTAGTAGGCTGAAACAACGTAGGCCCTACTCAAAGTTAAGAACACCCAAGCTAAACGACGCATCGGAGGAAAGAATGGATGTGATTTTCGGACTCCTCGTTTGTTTAGTAAAATTAATAGGTTACCCCCTTAACCTTCCTTTTATTAGGTGAGACAGACTGAATGTTTTCAATCTCAAGAACGAAAACATCAGTCAGAATAATCGGCGTGAGCATGACTCAAATCTGTACATCCTCCCTGGGTTTATTCACGCCACTAGACGACGATGTTGAGTCGTTATTTTAATATTCTGTTTTCTTTTGATAAAACTTGGGTAAACTTTATTGTTATATGGGCCAGTCTAGTAGCTTTGGACTGCGGCCCGTCACGATTCGCCTTTAGCTGTTAAAATCCACACCCATGCTGGGACTCGAACCCGGGACCTTCGAGACGATTACCTACCGCCGCAGACCGCTCGGCCACCCGGCCGGTTGTTTTCTTTTGATTACACGTATTATTTTCTACGCAGATGTAAAAATATTATTTTTGGTTCATGTCAGTAATTTATATAACATCTTAAATTTTGACAGCTATTTTGTAACGACTGGAATAATCAACACTTTTCTACACAGTTGTGTTATCTTCGCTCTATCAATGTCTCAGAACTATTGGTTCTAAATAAGACCGAGCGGCACTAACTCAGCCGGGAGAGCGTTTGGCTTCGCCTTCGAAATGACGAAGGTTCGCGGCTAGGCAATGGCTATCTTGATTGAAATTTTGCATTCATATCATGCTAATGCCAGGATAGTATCTTCAAAACTAGGTCGTAGCAGACTTCCGTCTCAAATACTCCATCCTCTCGCGATCTCAGCCTGAGCCAAAGATGGCTAAAGTCGTAAATTAAGTCAATAAATCAATCCTGTTTCTAAAAGATGATAACCTACTTTAATAACAAATAGAAATGTGGGAATACCAGAAATATTAACATGAATGTAAGGTTCACTCCGTGTTTTCAGAATTTTGAAACCATAACAATTTTATTTTAAGTTATTTGCTTCCGAACAAAAGAACACGTACTGTAATAAGAGAACATGATTCCATACTTATTTATGAGTTTACAAGTGCATCAAATTTCATAGTTCACTGGTGCCAAGTCTTTTTTTTATGATTATGTGATGTAATTCTCTTTGATTCTTAGAAAATTTAATACGGAAAAGAATTAAGAAAAGCAAATAAATCATAGTATTTGCTTACACGAAAACACCACAGGAAAAAATGCGTGTCGGCTAGGAAAATCAGAACTGCAAACAGACAAGAACTTGCAAAGTGAGGAAGCTGGAGAAGGGTAACCATAGCAATGCCAACTAGAAATAAATTGAATGGAATGCGTTAAAGAAATATTTGGTTTAAATCTGAAGCGGTGAAAAGGACATGTGTACTGCCACCAGTGCCAAAGAAAATAATAACTCGTCCTGTTTATAAACAGTTTCTAGTATCTACGCAAGGGCTTTCCAAGTATTCTGTTCTATTGTTTGTTAAATGAGATGTAAGTATGCTTAACACGGAGCAAGCTTCTTTCCTTTCTTTTGGCTCCAGTATTTGAAGTCAGTCGGTGAGGAACGGAAGCGAAAATACATAAATGAATTTGTTTTCTTAAGACGCCGCCCATTTCCTGCTTTACAAAGTGGTTAGCATTGTACTTCAATGAGCCTACATCACATATGTACTCTTACATAGTTATTAATCTAAGTGCTACACAAAGGGGGAGAAATGTGTTTGGCAAGCACTTACTAAGGACAACTTTCAAGGCTTATTATATTTCTATCTACTTTTATGTTATCTATATTTATCTTTGATTAGTTAAAAAATAACCGTGATTGAGGGTTAAAGGAGACGATGTGGATGCTAAAGTTACAACGAAAGTTAAATCAAGTGGAAGAAGGAACTAAGTAGCCAGACCATCTTTGATGACCTAATTAATTGCCTTTTTTCACCATCTGAAACACAGTAGCATATGGGCCGAATTTCAATAGGAAATATGAAAGGATCTTTCTTTCTAATTACTTCGGGATGAATTCACTATTGAATAACCCCCCCCCCCCTCATATACTATCTAATAGAGTGTTTTTATGAACTACACCGACGAACTTCGGAAAGTAATACCTCACATCAAAATAAGATGAAAATTTCTGTGACGTTTTCGAAATCTGCATAGTTTCGGATCTACAGCCTTCTGAAAGCGTGGGAAAATTAACTTAGCTTCATATATTTTCTAACAACATTAACATTAGAGTTGATGCGGCATGGTATCGTCAAACCTGCTCTACTTGAAAATGCATATTAAAAAAAAAGTAAGATGAGTGCGCAAGGGATTCCTCAAAGGGAGTAGGTGATTTCCGAAATTTGTCTGAAGCAACGTAGGTCGAAATGAGCATGAATTAAAAGAACTGTCCATATTAAAGATGCATACATCATCACCGGCATTCAATCGGGCAATGATATTCAATCTTTTTGATAACAAATAAACAAAACGCTCGCTGAAAGTATGCAATTGTTACTCCTCATTGCTATGCAACCACACACATTTTTTTTAAAAAAAAAATAGAAAATCGTTCGTCATATGGGATAAAGGGATATCCTTGAGATATCGACTTGGCACAAACGAAATATTGTTTCCTGCTGCTCATTTCGACCCATCTTTACTTCAGAAAATTTCTGGGAATCCCCTAATTCCTTTGGGGAATCCCTTGCGCGCCCGTTGCGAAATGTTGAAATGTGTGTTTTTGTACAGTGCAGATTGAAGGTCTTCGACGATACCATGCGGCATCAACTCTACTTTTCGTGGTGTTAGAAATATGAAGCTCTAAAATTAATTTTCGCATTCTTTCTGCAGGCTGTATCTCCAAAACTATGGATATTTCGAAAATTTGTCAGAGAAACTTTCGTCTCCCTTTGCTGTGAGGAATCATCTCCCGAAGTATCTCGATGTAGTTTATAAACCAATCCAAACAACTTTAAAATGAGATAAGTGAAAAAATATGTGCAATTTCTGCAATTATTTAAAAAGAAATTAAATGCCCCGTCCCTGCACACAAAACATAATGTTTCATTTAGACATGGTATCTAATCTACTTCAAACAAGAGAATGTCCATTGAATGACAACCGATTTTCGTAATCCTTTTATAGAGGACGCTCCATCGTGATTCTACGAGCAGATATTTTACAAATTCTCATTAATAAAAATATATTCTGAACACACTCGACTGATAAAAGTGGAATGTTATAAAATCAGAAAAGACATGATTATCCTTTTTGTGCTGTAAATTATCAGTACAAGACCCCCTTCGGGGTAAAGGGAAGAGTGACGCAAGGATTCTCAATTCGACCCATTTCAGAGAATTTCTTAGAATACTCTATTCCCTTTTGGGAATCCATTGCATAATTTTGGAATATACAGTTTTGGATAGAACACGTTTAAAGACTTTTGACGATACCGTGCCGCATGAGCTCTACTGTTAGTAGTGGTACTGGAACAATGAAGCTCAAAAAAAATCATTTCCCACGCTTTCGGTAGCCTATAGCTCCGAAATTGCGGAATTTCTACCCCTGTTACTAGGACTTTTTTCTTGTTTATATACAGGGTGTCCCAGTCATATGCGCAAATACTTCGGGAGATGATTTGTCACACCAAAATAAGAATAAAAGTTCCTATAATCATGGGTCAGATTTCGCTTCGTTTTGGAGATACATTGTTTCCAGCTTAACAATGGGAAGAAATTGAATAACCCAATAAGTCATAAACGAGGGATTGAATGAAAATTTAGTTTGCAGAAATTGGTTTCTATCAACATGGTAGATATCAGAAGTGAAAACACGAGGTCACCGGACTGTCAGTGTTGCCAACCTGGTATAACGTTTAAAAATATCAAATGGCACTACATCGTGTTATTGGGTATTTGGCATCCTCTAATGATGATAAACAACATACGTAAAACACACTGCAGTGTTGAAAACTATGCATCTTAGGAAATTACGAAGTTTCTATAAAATGGCGACAATCTTACTGTCTGATCTATAGTTTTCAACACTAAAATGGACTAAAAAGTAAAAAACAATAATATATTTATTAACAAGAACCCAGATACAGTACTAATGACCATTTTACACTGAGTTGTCAAACAATAAGGATAAACAATCAATACAAAAATGGTAAAAAAATGAACAAATACATTAACATAAAATATATCAAGAAATAAAGAAAGACAAAATCATTACACATAAGTCTGATATCGATACCAGTTATTTTTTTTAAATGGTAATATGGTAAAGCAAAATCAAGATAGTTTGAAACTCTGTTATACTGAGATGACAATCTGTAAATTAGGGAACTGTGTATGATAGCAAGCCTGGATGTTCGCAAAGCAAACAGGTCATTACTGCTTGTGGAGCTAACAGGAACTCGAAAAAACAACTCGTGAAGAATATCGGGAGATCTGGAATGACCATTAACAATTTTAAAGAGAAATTTGAAGTCGTGCAAATATATACGTGCTAAAGGAGGTTCAATATGAAGGACTTCTAAGAGTTGTTTGTTGAAACTGCGTGTGGATGGGACACGAAAGTGAACAATAGCCAAGAAAAAGTTCAATACTCTGTTAACCTTGGACAGCACTGTGGGAGACGCCATAGCCCAGTCATCAGAATACAAAAGAATGCTGTTTGAAGATTCAGTGTAGTGGTCCATCAGGTCGTCCATGAACAGAACAAAAAGCGAGAGTCCGAGGACGGAACCCTGTGGTACTCCAGGTGTAATAGTACACCACTGAGAAGCAGTCTTAGACAACAACACGTTGCTGGTAGTCAGCTAGGTAATCTTTAATTAAGGATAAGAATTGACCGTGAAAGTTAAATCTGTGAGACAGTTTATGTAACATATGAGCATGACTAATAGAATCAAAAGCTTTTGTGAGATCGAAGTATATGACATAAAGTTGTGTATTATTAGACAGGCAACTAATGGCGTGTGACTGAAGAATAGACAGATTGGTGAGGCGGGAACTGCCAGGAAGAAATCCATGCTAAATAGGATGGATGTACGGCAAAGTGAATTTTAATAGCCTATCCTTAACAATCTTTTCACAGATGATGGACAAGACAGGCAAAAGGGATATGGGCCTGTACTTGGTGACCAATTTTTTGTTGCCTGACTTTGGAATGGGTACGATGTTGGCCTTCTTCCATATAGCGGGGAAAGATGATTCTGAAAAGCACATATTCAAAAGAAAAGTTAAAGGATAAGCTAAAGAAGTAGCTGTATTCTTTAGAAAAACAGCTGAAATAGAATATTAACCGTAGGCTCTGTAGTGGGCACCGCCCGCTGAATCTATAGATTCAGTGGGCAGTGGTAGTGGGAAAGGGATACTAGCAAGCTGTGAACTTCAAATGTATTTGTACTTACGGTTGCCAAGGACCCATTTGTTACAGATCTAACATCTGGAAGGACAATAGTGGTATTGACCTGTTGACAACTGTTAGTATTGAAAAACTCAACGAATAAGTGCGTTCTATCACACCCAGTAGCAGTTAAATTATTGTACGTCATTTCCACTGGGACTTGTTTACTACTGGTTTTCTGCTTCATTAGTGACCAGAACCTTTTAGGATTGCTACGTATATTGTAAGTTTTACCTTATATGTACTCGTTATATTTAGTTCGTAAAAGATTTTTAGCAGAATTTCTAAGTAATGTAAAGTTGTTTTGCGTATATTCGTTTGGAAATGTTTTCTACAATTCCCAAGCTTTTTTCTTATGGTAAAAGGCCGCCTTAATTTCATGATCAAACCAGCAAGGATATTTAGAAGAATGACTCTTTTTAGGAGGAACATAGTCTCGAATGACAGCCAGCAAAAATTCAGTAAATGTATCAGTGGCCATTTCAATGTCACCAGATCAGAAAGAACTCCATGGCAAAAGCTCAATTACGTGCCGAGCAACAGCCCAATTTGTTTTCCTCCAATGATGAGTGAAAGGCCTGCCAAGACTCCTCGCAGACTGAGAGTAAGTGGGAAGTAAACATAATATCAAGGGACTCATGGTCGGATGTGAGTATATTCCTAGAGGGAGTAATTTTACAAGTGGTCAAAGTTGATAACACACAATCTAAATTGCTATCTTTTCTAGTGTTAAACATATTATGTTGTCTGAGGTCCAGACCATGAATAAAATTATTAATGAACCAGGAGCTGTTGTTATCTTTTGGTACACCATGTTTGCAATTGACCCAATCAATGCTAAGATTAAAGTCTCCCAAAAGTATTATCTCACCATGTGACATTTAAGGAATCGGAATAAATGTGAATAAACTTATGAATCGGAAAGTAACAGCGTGGGTGCTCGTAGATATGATTTTGTGGTAACATAAGCAAGAACATCCACGCTTATATTTCTCCGATTCATACATTTATTATTTTTTAATTTTTAGTCCATTCTTTTTTTTGCTTAAACGAGCGTGTTTTTTTTTAATCCTTTATTTTTTTCCTACGCCTATATTTAGAGCCTCGCACACCCAAATCCTAAAGTGTTCTGCAATCAGTCAAAACCCAACATCGTTGCAGGCTAGTATTTACTTCAGCATAAAGAAAGAAGTCCATATTAAATAATTATTTTTTAATTAATTACAGTTAACTGGATTATTCTGTCGTATATCTAATGATTGAATATTGTATTGTCATCGGAAGCAAGCAAGTTTACAAAATTTTAAAGAAATCGGATGATGAAAAGTGAATTAAAAATCAATTACAAGATTTGAACCAGAGATGAAACATGATTACAGAGTAAGTTAATAAAAAGCGTGTAATAAGTTTGATCATGCCAAGGAATAAGTATAACACGTGTAAAAAGCACGTTCGTGGTATAATGGGGGATTTACTGTGCTTATTTTCTTTCTAATTTTTATGCATTCAAAAGGAAAAGAAAACGGAAACTCCTTGACACATACACAAGGGACACGATTTTGTAGTACGCCTAAGAATCGGAAAGGAATTACACAATCTGTCCCTTTATCTTTTGCGGTTTTTGGACGGAAACAAACGTTCTTTAAAAGATTGTACGTAAGAGAAAAAGTAGTTAGGCAAACATACGGTATCAGACTATCGATGTTGTAAACAGTTCTAATCTACTAGATAATAGTATAGGAGGGTATAAAAAATATTAATTAGTCCACTTTCCAGGAACGTAAGTGTCACAATGGAATATATTATTCCGAACAGAATAATCACTTATATTTATCTTTTTCTTCTTTTATCTCATATTAGTCAAGTAGGTGCAAACAGATTGTTTTATCAAAGTGAGTATTGCTTGAGGGGAGGGGGAGGATGAATTAAGCAGGGCAAGCGCGAGAAGAGACGGAAGATCTGACGTCAGAACAGAACTGTTAAATTCTCTTTTCCGTTTTTTTTTTCCTAATCACAACCTATTGTCGTGGGTTCCTTTCATTCACCTGAAATGTTAAGTACTTTTCATTTCGTTCAGACAAACAAGTATTGATTACTGAATTGTGAACTCATGAAAATTTGCTGTACTTTCCGCATGTGCCGTAAACTTGGTTCGTGAATACATTGTGATCGACTTCTATTGTTTTATATATTTTTTTCCAACAATGTAAACATTTCAAGCTGTGCTGTGTGTTATCTGGTATTGATTTCTTTCCTCCACTTTTTCCTTATAGGATTAGAAGCTAATACAAAATGTATGATTTGACAAAGAAGGAGAAAAGTGCAACAAAACAAAAGTCGCCGCACGAGGACTCCAATAACGAAAGTGATCCTCTGTCCGATGCCATCGGGGACTTTGGGAAATGGCAGTTGCGTCTGACGTTCCTACTCTCATTGTTCAATTTTCCTTGCACCTGGCACATATTTGCACTCACGTTTCAAGCACCGGAGGTGCAGTACTGGTGTACGAAGCCTGTCGAATATGGACATATGTCTAAACAGGAATGGATCAATACTAGCATAGAGGTAAGTTTTCTTTCTTTCTTTCGAAGTTTGAAGGGTGTAATCGTTGGTATGAAATTCAATGTTGAAGCAAAAATATCCTAGACGACATTGTCAATTACAGGTACTGGACAAAATAATGGAAATACTTGTCAAAAGTGGAACAAATTGTAACTATACTTGGTATCACTGAGTACTGTGTAAATCATCCGTGTCTTGTTTGTTGCAGGTAGAATGGACTGTGAAGTAATAGTAGAGTAAGGAAGTGTGGTTGTGCACGTTGTACAGGTGTGATGAGTGACCACTATGTCAGACTTGACGGAGTTTCAAAGAGGTCTAATTGTCGGTGCCTGTCTATAGGAAATTTACTGATTTAAATGCAGTACGCCGCTTATGGTGGACAGCGTTGCCATATCTCTCGAGACCTCTCTCGCAGTTGATTAAATGTTCACGCGCTCTTGCTCACTACCCAAAATTACAGTTCCGGTGCAACTGAATTGCGCACACTTTAGATCCCGAATTGCGCACAATCTCGATTGATCTAATTTGCGCACAGATTTTGATCCAACGTTGCCACTTTGACAGCTTTAAATTTTGTGCGCAAAGCAGGCTTTTTTTCTTCAGAGTAGAAAAGGGAAAGAAATTAGAAATAAACTATGAATTCTCTTAAGGATTAAACAAATATAATTTGACCAGTAAATATAGGAAGTCAACATACAATTTACATACCAATTTACATAAAACAGCTGTTAACGTTTTCTTGGTTGTAATTTTAACCCTACAGAAATTTTATTCGAACTGTCTCATATTCTAAATATGTATCACTTTTAAGCATCTGATACTGCTTCACTATGAAGTTATGTCTTTCCAAATCGTATTTTCTTTGTGTTCTGACTTCTCCTTTCGCATTGATCGTAATTTCAGTTTTGTTTCTATCTTGAGCACGGTTGATATCATCACCTGATGAATGTCTGGAGATGGTGAATAGAACTGTTCATTGTAGTGCTTATGAAATGATTCTGCCCCATTCGTCGTTCGAGGATCTGCTGAGAATTCTGAAACAAATTTTCTGGGTGAAAACCTAAATAGAACGAAGCAAACAATTATCTATCTATTACATATTATCTATCTATGTTATATGATGTAATTTGCTATTTCAAGTGAAGCCTATAAGTAAATATAAAACATACAAAAGTTTTTTTTTTAATACACTCTCAAATATTCATAATCAATTGAGTAGTAAAAGTTATTAACTGAAACTCAAACAAACTACTACTCACGTACCTGCTAGTTTCTTCGATGTAATTTTCGAGTACGTAGCCGGAAAAGTGAAGACCTTCACTGTCTAGTGCCACTGATATCAAATCTGCAAATGCATCGAGTACTTCCGATGGATGCAAATATGGAAGACGGAAAAACGACTTTAACTACTACATCCCTGTAAAATACAATAAAAACACCTCAATTATACTGTTTCGGTAATGTATGACTTCTAATTTAATTTAGTTTATAGGCTAGTAACCGAAAGCAGTGGCGTCGCAAGGAAATCAACTTTGCTTAATTTTGTAATGAGTTTACCGAAAGTTTATAAATTTCACTGTTCTGATCTATCTAACAAGCCATAAATCTGAAGCGAAATCATGTACGGTACCTACTAAAGTATTCTCGATATAAGTCTTTGTTGCCTTGGATCTTCTTTCTTCACCAAGATTGCCCTACATGGAATCGACACCCAATGATCTTACATCTTGGAAATATCTCCCTGATAGCTTCGTGAGCTGCATTTTCGAAGTCTAAATGGATCGATCTCAAATTTATTCCAGCTTCTAAACTTCTTATCATTTCCCACAATGTTTTATAAGTTTGCTTATTCCCCCCCCCCCCCCGGCAAAAACGCATAGCATAGAGGCAAATAAAATCCATTTTTGTATGCATGAATAGTATACAACTGATGAAAATCACAAGAAGCATAAGAAAAGGCACCGTCAGCGTAAACCTCAACATCACTTGTCTCACACATAAATCTGAAAAGCCAAACGGAAACTGTTGTTAATGCATTTGCATGATATGTTGCTAACACTAATACTATAGTTAAATTATTATAAAAACCTGATAATAAGAGACACAAACACACTTTAAACTTTAATATAGACTATTCAAGCGTTTATTCTATCTGTTTATTTAACAATGTAGTAATTAAGTTTAAAACTTCAAGCTTATATGTAAAAAAATGAAAGAATATACAGATGCTTATCAGAATAATGGAAACACCTGTAGTTGGCAACACGTCAGATGTATGGGTTGGCAGTGGTGTCATGGCGACCGCAGCGCCGGACTGCTGGTGGTGGTGTGTTAGGTCGGTCTCCATACTACGTCAGGCGTCGTGGAACAGGAGTGTGCAGTGGCTGCAGCAGACGGAGGTAGTGTAAAATGGGAGACCTCTCAGAGTCTCAAAGAGGGCAAATTGTTGGTGCGCGGTTATGTGGAGTGAGTGTGACGGCAGTGGCTAGTGTGTTAGGTGTGTCGCCAGGGACAGTGTCGAAGGTGATGACGGCCTACACAACACACGGGAAAACCACATCGGGGAAGCGGAACAGTGGGCGGAAGAAAAGCATCAGTGACAGGGCACGCCGGGTATTAAAGCGCATTGTCACGCGGAACCGTCGTGCCACTGCGGCGCAAGTGACGGAGGAACTCAATCAGCACCTCCCCCAACCTGTTTCGACAATCACAGTCCGCCGCGAATTACATGACATGAACTTACGGGGTCGTGTTGCACGGGCCAAACCTCTCATCAGGGACCAGAACGCTTTAGCACGCCGCAAATGGTGCCGCGACCATGCAACTTGGACCGTTGACGACTGGAAACGTGTGGTATGGTCGGATGAGTCACCATTCACCCTATTCCAAACCACGGGCCGTGTTTATGTGTGGAGAACGCCCAAAGAAGCGTATGATCTGCAGTGTCTCCGCCCAACTGTGAAACATGGCGGCGGCACGGTGATGCTGTGGGCCGCAATATCATGGTTTTCATTGGGTCCTGTGGTCACACTTCGCGGACGCATCACTGCCAACGATTATGTCGCAATTTTAGGAGACCACTTGCATCCTATGGTCCGGATGTTGTTCCCGGACAATGACGCCATATTCCAGGATGATAATGCACCCATTCACACAGCTGGAGTTGTTGCAGCGTGGTTTGAGGAACATCGGGATGAAGTTCAACACCTCCCCTGGCCCGCCCAATCCCCAGATCTCAACATAATTGAACATCTGTGGTCCATTTTGGAAACACGACTCCGGCGACGATTTCCACCTCCATCCTCTCTCACAGAACTGGCCGATGCCCTGCACGAGGAATGGTGTAATATTCCACTTGCTACCATTCACGACCTCTATGCCTCCATCCCACGTCGCATCAAGGCTGTTCTGAAGGCGAAAGGTGGCCCGACACCATATTAATCTGGTAAGTTGCACTTTCGTTCAGGTGTTTCCATTATTCTGATAAGCATCTGTATATTCCATTGCGCCCTAGAGTTCTATTAGAACTTCCTTTAAGTTTCTCTCCGTTTGGTAACTACAAGTGTAATTAGCAGGTCAAAAATAATACGGTGTAGAGTGTTTTCAGGATTATGGAATAGTAAACAAAGGTTGAAATCTAAAATGAATTACAAAATTGGATAGGCGAGATCAAACAATGAAATCTTCGGAAACAGGGGCGTCCCGGGAATAGTGCTGCGTGGGGGAGACACTTCAAAATTTTAAATTGAAACAGTGATTGGTTTTGCTTTCTTAAACAAACCTGAAAATTTGCACAGGGTAAGAAAGGAAGGTCTGGTTGAGAGGAAGAGGACGAATCCAGCTCCTTGATAATATTAGAGAAGATAAAACGTATGTTGAGATGAAAAAGCAAAGAGCAAAATAGGAGTGGAGAGGGCTCAGCCTGCCTTTAAGGATCTGTCGCTTTGGGAAGAACACTGATTATTTATACGAATTCACTTACAGGTATGCATAAGAACCAGTTTCTAACTACTAAATTTTCTGTAATATTAATTACGTCTATTATTACGTCTATACAGCACTAAAAGATAAAATCTCCGAAACGAACAACCGTAAGTTTAGACAATAAACCGAGCTCAGTCGAAGTTTAAACACAACTAAAGCGGTTATCAGGTATCCAGATGAAATTATAAGAAGAACAGCACGTATTAAAACGAGAGTGAATAACGTCCAGAAAATGGAGTCAGTCCACGATGCAATATGTTTAAATTACAATTGGTAACAAACAATAAACAACATTTGTTTCGATAATCCCCAACATATCTGGATTAGCATGACCTTAAAATGTCAATCATTAGCCCCCCCCCCATGCTGTTCCCCAAAAGCCTGGCTGTATGTGGTATCAATGAATACTTAAACTATAAAGAAAGATTTTCCTATTGTTTAAACTGTCATTTTTTGATTTCTCCAAGTAGAGGTTTGGATGACAGTCCAGAGATGGCACTACAAGCTGTCATTTCTGTCTTTTTCTTTCTTTCTTTCTCTCTCTCTTTCTCTTTCTTTCTTTCTCTCTCTCTTTCGTTCTCTCTTTCTTTCTCTCTGATGCTTCTCTGGAACAAAGTAAGAAATCTTTTTGCACATTTGTCACTTATTTCAAGCCCGCTGTTCCCACATCTGTTTTGCCTCAAGGAATTCATAAGTTACTTGTTTTCAGAGTTTCTGGTAGAAGGGGGAATTAAGCAGAGGTACAAACAGGTTTGGCAATTGACTGGTGTATTAGTTACTGCTGTTAAGTGTTTCTCCAAAATCTCTGGTAAAATTGTCTTGTGCTGTAACATCCATAAATACTGTACATGAATACAGAACTTCGAAACGGCAAATTTCTCATTCATGGACCAGAGCAGCACCGTCCGTTCAATTTTGCTTACAAGTGTGGAGGGATCGGTCAATTGCTTATACCTGCTTACAAGGAGGCAGTGATGAATTCAGGTATACTTTCGGGGGCCAGTGTCCCCCTGAAATTGTTCAAGTGGCCCCTCGGAACGTTTAATTGAAAAAATTGTATATAAACTTGTGGAATAAAATTCTTGAACGAATTTTGTATTTTCATATTGTTCCTTCCCGCAGGAAACACGAATTGAAACTAGTTATTTTTTTCTGTATTCTATTTTTCTTATTTTATATATCTATATTATATTCAACCGTTTTATATCCACTGCTGGATGAAGGCCTCCCCCTTTTCTTCCAATTATCTCGGTCTGCTGATATCCTCATCCTTGTAGCTCCGGAAAAACGCTTGATTTCATCTATCAATCTTGCATTTGGACGTCGTCTCGGTCGTTTCTTTTCTCGAGGAATCCAATGTAGCACATTTGTCGTCCATCTTCCATCTGTTCGTCTAGCTATGTGACCGGCCCATCTCCACTTCATCTTCTTTGCAGTCTTGATTATATCTTCTACCTTTGTTTGTGCGCGATAGTTATTCCTAGCATTTATCTCTCCATTACTCTTTGTGTGACTCTCAATCTTTGAGTTGCTTGCGTATTCAATGTCCAAGTTTCACAGCCGTATATCATTACAGGTAAGACACATTGATTATAGACTTTACGCTTCAGAGACTTTGGTAGTTTACTTTTGAAAATAAAGTGTAGTCTTCTAAACGAACTCCACTCCATTTTACATCTTCTATTTATTTCATCAATCAACTTGGCATTCGAAGTTTTTAGCTAGTCTAGGTAAACATACTCATCAACTATACCTATTGTCTCTCCGCTATTCTTTATTTTTTTCTTTCCATCATGTTGATTGTACATTACTTTTGAATTCATTTTAATGCCTATTTTCGAATTCTCATTACACAGCTCTTCCATTCTGGTTTGTAGTTCTTCTGCACTTGAAGCAAACAGGATTATATAATCGGCGAATCGTAGGTGATGAAGATATTCGTCATTAATTTTTATGCCAACTTCATCCCAGTTTAGATTTTGGAACACTCTCTCCAGGCCTTCCCAACTCTTTGATGTTACATTTTTCTTCTAATGTTATTAATGAAAAATAATTTTGTTTAAGAAATAGCACAGAATGATTAACTGGGACTGTCACGGTTTCCTACAAAACATGCCTGCATATTCTTTGTGCCCGGCATATTATCTTGCACTTCTTCACTCTGCTTCACTCAACAACACACAGCAGCTATCCTGACTGAGGTTTTTCCTCAGTCGCCTCAGACAAATACCGTGATGGTACCTTCAACTTAGGTCCTGGCCGACTCCTTCCTGCATATTTTCCCTCTTTTATCCCGGCCTGGGCCTTAGATGCCAAAAGACCATAAATAAAATTCAAATTTCTTATCAAGATCAACACCGTTTCTTGTGTTAACACAAGAAAAAAGTGGTGGTCGCCCGGGACACCAAAAATGTTGGATTAACACCATTTTTGCAGTGTAGTCTTCGCTGATAATAGATTCATAAACTAAAAAAATCGCTGCTATACCTTGTGAAAATTCTTGTATTACATGATTGGATGTAAGTAACCGGGTACTTCATGTTAACATATTTACGCAGTGATTCCCCCCCCCCCTCCGAAGTTTCTTCAACACCCCAGCTTTAAAATTTTTGATGTGAAAAATCGATGTGAAACTTCACTTACGCCCCCAAACTAAAAATCCTGGCGGAAACCCTATTTATGGAATTCTAAAGGAGCGTTTACAGATTATATAGCGTCTTTTTGAAAAGGCAGAAGATTTTTTCGGCAAGATACCCTCATTCTAAACAAACAAACAAAAAATATTTCTGAAACTGCTTTTATTTGTGTTTCTAGCATAGTTCCGAAACCTGTCTTAATGACTATTTCTCCAGGAAGCAACTGCATAATAAATGCCCGCATATTATTTTGCAGTCTCTTTAAAATGATAATTTCACTTTGCTTTACTCAACAACACACAAGATGCATGCCTATTCTATATACTAAATAAAAGAAAAATATTTTAAATATATTTCTTAAGTTAAAATTTAATGTATAACTGTATCCATTTGATTCCCATTGTGCTTCGCGTGTCCTAGACTATGTCGTTTGAGTGAAATATCTCCGAAGATATCCGAACGAAAAACAAAGGTAGTTGTTGTGCTTGCCTGAGCTACCAAGCCATGCAGCGAGAAATTACTTCCCCCTTTGCCCATTCAAACACCAAAGAGACCATTCCGCCTCTCTTCGCCGCCCCGAAGAATTCTGTACAGCTGCATGCAGCAGGCCCATTTCTGAAAACAGCGAAAACCTTCGGAATGGGAAAACAACCATAGACTTATACACTGTTGAAGACGTTCCGTAGACTAAAAGGAAAGTGGCCATTTTTCACGTTCCACTGGACAGCACTTATATATATATAAGGCAACGCCCTAGCCGAGCTAGTCTACCGGTTCCCGTAAGATCACCGAAGTCAAGCAGCTCTGGGTCTGGTCAGTGTATGGATGGGTGACCACTTCAGCACTCCAGGTGGTGTTGCCTGTGCTGCGTCCACCCAGCGTCGTGAGGCCAAGTGGGGAGCTACCTGAATAAAGAGGTAGCGATCACAGTTAAGAGCTTCGGCTCTCCTCTCCCAACACGTCTGGTCAGCGTGGGAGCAGTAGACCACCTCCTCCCTCCGGGAGAGGCCTCATCTA
The DNA here is from genome assembly GCA_022664845.1 of Lepisma saccharinum. Classification (NCBI taxonomy): domain Eukaryota; kingdom Metazoa; phylum Arthropoda; class Insecta; order Zygentoma; family Lepismatidae; genus Lepisma; species Lepisma saccharinum. Next base: position 21,833 of record JAGDQP010003297.1, read on the forward strand.
GTAGTGGATTGAATATGGCTGTGTATTATTATTATTATTATTATTATTATTATTATTATTATATAAAACAATCTTTACATTAAAAAAATATATTTTAGTGAATTAATATTATTTATTGTTACTGCTCTGAAATACCCAACGGCTCAGTGAACCATTGAACCCAAGAGGCGGACCCCCACTGGAGGAACGCCAATTCGGCGCTTTCCGAAAAAAAAAAAACTGCAGTTGAATGTACTATCTAAACACATGGGAGAGACAGAGGGATCAACCATGATCTAGCCTCTTTCTCTGAGTCAAAGAAATCGACCACATTCCTGATAATTTTACAAGCTTCGCTCGTATACGACATTCCAAACACGATCCTCAACGGACAAAACAAAGCAATGAATAACGGAAACGTAGTGAGCGTTATTCCTTTATTTTTGTCAGAAGGATAAAAAATATTTTTTGCACATGTGGTATTTGGGGGTGTAGTGATACCAGTGAGTTTCGCAGTTTTTCTGACGGCAGAGCAGGAAGCGGCTAGGTACATTGTCCTCACCCCTACTACCACGCTCTACTCCATTACAGCGAGCATCATAAAACAAACTACAACACAACAACAGATGACCCACTGACAGCAGCAATCGTCACCGCCACCAGAGAAGAAAGACCAATCTGTTATCGGCCGCCACACTGTACAAGACAGAAAAACGTCTTTATGCAACAGGAATAGAAATACTTAATCTACAATTATTGTGGGAAAGATTTTTTTATGTTCTTTACAAAAAAAAATGTTTTATGTTCTTTGTTGTTCTTTTTTATGCTCTTTTATGTAACAGCAGAGCCCAAGCAACAGAGATTTGAAAATGGATATACCTGGGAAAATAATGTTTTTAAGTTCTAATAGCAGTAGAGGTCTATGTGAATTTTAATTGAAATGGATATGGCTCAAAGACCTATTGTTTATTACCTCGGGTTGGTATTGTCAGGACCGCTTTAAGTCATGGACACACTGGATAGTTGCCAGTAGCCCGACGATTGAGAGGTAGACAAGCAAATGGATCTCCTAGCAGTTGCTTCCCTCAATTATAAACTTTGCTCGTACACATTCTCTGGGTACAACTCCGATTATCATTAGCTAAGCATCTCAGCTTACGTCATCGAAACAAACTTATCAAGTCATTTGTGACTATGTCTCGCTAATTTTGGGTGACTCTAATTCAGTAACTACCTTGATTATTTCTTGGACAAAACGACATAATTTTTATCCTTGTACGATGGGAAGTTTTTTTCCTGAAATATTGCTATGTATATTTTTTAAGCGCCTTGTGTAACATGTAGTTATTATTCAGAGTAAGTGTTAGTGTAGTTCAAAGCGTAGTAGTATAGGACACAAAATTGAGTGCCACATCAAAAGTTATTAGTCAGTATCGTCTATTATTTGCACAAATTGAAGGACGGCTGGGGTAATCATCAACAGAATTATGAATAATTGCTGCAATTGCCCATTCGGAGGATCAATAGTCCCTGTGGAAAACAGTAATAGCATGATGGTTCAAGGTACTACTGGGTTTTTGCTTCATGTGCAGAAAAAAAAAACAACTGAAAATCAAGGTAAACCACACCTAGGTGTTGGATAGGTTCAGAGATTAAGAAAATTCGTTTTGGTTCCGATTTCAAAGACTGTGCCAATTACACGTTATCTTCTAACACTGACAAATGTAATTGCAGATGACTTATTCTATTTTAGTACTGAAGTACCAATTACATAACCAATAACAACAATAATAAAGAATCACAATGGCCAACCGTTTCCTTCCGTAAATGTAACGTAGCTGTTCAAGGCTCCGAAATGGATCTGTTATTGTAATAATCAGTGGGTGTGTCATCTGATGACCATGATCCTCTTCTACGTGAAATAAAATAATTTCTTCTAACAATGAATACAATAATATCGATTAAGGTACGTTCTTTTTCTTTACTAAGCAAGAGGGCAATTCTGTAATGCTTTAACTCGAACTGCACACTTTCATATTACCTTGGAGTAATATTATTACGTATTAGTAAGTATTGAGGTTATGAAATCAAACATAATTCTTGGAACAATAAGGTTACATCCTCAGACACCTCTGTGGTTTTACGTACAAACCACTTCCTTATTGCTTAGCAATCCGACCTATATAAGAGTTACATTTTTCATGATATTTTGGCTGTTCAAAGTGCAAGGACAATAATTATGATGATACATGCACAGTAAAAGATGTAATTTTAATAACATCAAGTACTCAATATTATAGAAGTAAATTGTTTGTTTCTTTTGCTTTCCACAAATACTCGTTGAAAAATAACTCCTTAAAGGCCAGTTATCACAGGATCTAATAAGGAAAACAATGGAGGAAATCCGAAACAAATGTTATTTCCCTCGTAAAAGTTTCTTTAATGTGTTAGTTACGCGCCTCTCTAGTACCCCGGATTTGGCTGTCATTTTAAAAAAATTGCGTCCAAAATTCTGTAAATATCTCTCTTGAAAAAAAGTTTTTTAATCTACACAAAATTCTCTACCAGAAAGATTATCTCCAGTGTTTTCTCGGATCCACAGTCTGGGCGCTCGAGGTGCGAATAGTTTGAATTTGAATATACCAAAATGGTGTAGAGAAAAATTCAATGTTTATTTTCTTACTCTAACAACTTAAGTTTCTTATTTCCCTTTAAAGTATCTGTTTTAAATGTTTTAACGAAGTAAATTTGAAAAGAAATGTGAATTCAGGTAAAAAAATATAACATTCTATTAATTCATAGAATCCAGATGAAGATAAATACTTTCATTTGAGTGCTGCTTTATTTCCGTGTAAATCAAAACCAGTTTCTTATGGCTTTATTCTACGTATACTACACAGAAGAAAGAATTATTCTAGAACAACGTCAGAGTTCGAGCACGACAAATCCATGACTGACTACTTTAATCAAGCTTTTCCAGAGCTCTAAGTTCCCTTTCTGCAACCTCTACGGCACTTACATGATACGCTCTGTATATGCAGGTTCTTCATCTGCTGCTATATGAATTAGCCAATTCTTGTAATTTTAAAACCACACGCTGTCGGTGGCCAGCTATTTATTCCATTTCCGTACTTGCCGGTGTTGGTAAATAATATGAAGAACAGTTTCTATGGAGGTAAAGAAACAAGATTAAACTTTATTTTGCTCAATGATTTCGCAAAAGATTGTAACTACCAACGGATTCACTCTCACTGCCATCATAGAGTTCAAGAGTTCATACTTCTCTTCCGGCCTTATCAATCTTTCAAGATTCAGCAGCAGCATCTTGTAGTTCTGTACTTTTCTGTAGTTTACCATACTTGAAAATCGCTGCATCAGTAGCAGCTCAACTGAACACATGAGGGAAATGTTATCCTTAGTAGTTGAGCTGTATGTACTCTTCGATTTCCAAGGTGTGTATGTTTGTTTTCGATGCAGCTAAACAAGTGAGAATAACCAAATGTTCACCCACGAATGTCACAGACTCATTTTCAGATGATGCTTCAATAGTAGTATTGCCGATTGATGTGTCTTCCTGTTTATCAAATACATTGAGCCTTCTTTAAACAATATCCTTCAGCAGTGTAATAAAGTGGCTATTGTTCCCCTAATTGGAAAGACATTTACTTTGACATGTTATAGCAGACATTATTTCAAGCGTTGAGGTGTCAGTTAGGTTCAGGAGATTCAAGTTTCCGTAACGACCAGTTTGGATACTTCAAAAGAGCCGTCGGAAGTAAACCCCGTATCACGATGTTCAGTAGAGATTAACGCCTTCAGTGATGTTTGGAGATCGGAATTAGACTATTACAGACAAGTGCAAACAAGTGATGAATTCAAATATGCATTTTTTTTTTCGCTCAAAGGTGGGAAGAACACCTATAAGGTGAACTGTTGCCGCCTGTATGCATTGTGCACACTGTGGATGACGCCTCGACGGACAATTTATAGTCTTGTCTCACTCTTTGTTGTTTCCCATTCAGATAATAATTGAGATTTGTCAACAGGTGATGAATGGAGGAAACAGTATTTTTCTTATTTTGAACTGGCGAATATGTGTACATAAGATAAAGCCCTAGCTGCTAACTTTCCGCGGAGAGTGCTCGCTGAATAACATCATTCGTCTCAGATGCTTAGGGAATAGATTCCTGTGTACGGTTCACAAAATGTAAATAAATTAATTGTAAAGCTCCAGCTTACGCACTTTTCCTCCCACTGATTTGTAGTAATTAGTGATAGAAATTTACAATGAAATAAGAAGAGAAGTGAAACAGTTCAAATTTCTTAGTCTTTGTGAAAATGTGCTTAAGCTATGACTATTTTACAACAATTCAGCATTTGAAGACATTCTATCTTTATATAATTATGGAATAAAAGCACATTCAAGAAAACAAACACAATCTTTCAGGTTCATATTTTACCATAAAATTAACAGCAAACAACGGAAGATTCCTCTTAAGTAACAGCGATTTGTAATAAATTAGAATAAGGAAATGTTGTAATTAACAGCTTGGCTTAATAAGCATAGTTATTAGCTCATTTGTATTCTACATCTGAATTCGAAATGTTTCCGATCTTCATTTAAGTGAAAAATAAAAGCATTTTCTTGCACGTTTCTTCGTTCTCGAAATTACGTATTGATGTGGCTTACCTTGACATTTTTCACACTACTGAGAAACCAGTAAGGCTCAAACATAACAGGTTTTTTATTAAATAAGGATAAATGTACAAAACGTGAGTTTGGAATCAACTATTTTCAAGAAAAAAAGTATTTCAAGGGACAGATTCAATGGCACTTTTTAGTTAAACGCGTGCGTCCTCGTCAATTTTGAAGATACGTGGTCATTAGTGATCGTATATACCTTTAGGACTCATACCTAAAGCATGTTAACTTCTTTTGAAGTAAGTAATTTTACAAAGTAAAAGGACGAATTCAAAACTGAGAAAAACACTTTTGTTTTTAACATATATATATATATGATCGCCCCGCTTGTCTAGTTGTTAGCGTTGCTGACTACGGATTGAGGAGTTCCGGGTTCGATTCCCGGCGCTGCCAAGAATTATTTCCAATGGCGGGTCTGGAACGGTGCCCACCCAGCATCGTGATGCAATAGGAGAGCTGCTATGAATAAAAGATAGTGGCGATCACAGTGAGCGCTTAGGCTCTCCTCTCCCAACCCATCTGGTCTGTGTGGGAGCAGTAGATAAACTCCTCCCTCCGGGAAGAGGCCTCATCCAATAGTGGATCGAATATGACTGATAGCTACAGTAGAACTACATTTACTGATAGCAAAGACTACATGGAATTCTCAATTTCATAATGACCTGTCTCTTCTTTACACGTTCAAATTGTCCAGTGGTACAGGTTGCAACCTGTCAATCAGTACTTGGGAGACGCTATTGGTCCAAACCGTATTCGCGTGGGCTCATTGAGGCTTCCCTGGTCCTTTGAATCACACTGGGATACTTTGACTTACTGGCAGGACTACCAAATTAGCACTCCGCCTACCCACACGAACAGTGTAGTAAAATTAAGAACAACGCAAGTTGCATATCTATGGGAGCTGTAAAGCCTTGATATGTAATGTTTAATTCTAACTTATTTGATTAAATTTTAACTTATGGACCATTACATATGAAATCAACAAATCTTAAAAATATGGGACCCAATGAACTTATAAGACTAATTGAATTTGAATTTTATTTGTGCTTTATATACTTAAAGCGCAGGTCGGGATAGGGGAAGGTGTCGGCCAGGGCTTATGTTGAAGGTGCCATCTCGGCATTTGCCTGGTGTGACTGAAGGACCCCCCACTTGGAAAAACCTAAATCAGGATGGTCGGCCGCTGGGATCGAACCCACAGCCTCCCGACTGCTACGCCAAGGCTTTGTTTGACAGCAAAACTAGGTCACGAGCACAACGGACTGATGAGATACAAGGTCAAAATGTATTTTTCTTTTCCTTATGGGATTTCAATGTTAAATGGTTGTCTCATATGCCATTCTTTTGAATATTGATCTCTGGTAGCAAAAATTGGCATGTGTGTGTAACTTCTGATGCTAAGCAATGTGCTAATGTGAAATATTACCTTACCTGTACAACAGTTCTTGACTTCTTGCTGGACCCGAAGTCATCGGTTGTTATTCACCTATTCTACGTGATGTCCCTGATGTGCTAAGCATAAATTTACTCTGTGTATGAGTGTCTTTGTGAACATTTTTTCAAGTGTGCCCGGGGTTATCTGTTTAACGCAACGCTCTATCGATCGTCGAAGCTCTGCAAGTGTTGTAGAAGGATTCATGTAAACATCTTGTTAAAAAGAAAAGTAACATGGAGTTAGATTGAGACTTCTAGCTGGCCACTCTACTTCACTCCCCATTCTTAATAAACGGTTTTCAACCTCCCTCTCAAAATTTCAAGTGTTGCACGAGTGCGATATGCTGGAGCCCGATTCTGTTGGAACCACATTTCATTGCTCGGGTCAAGATTTAAGCTTCAAGTCCAGGGAAAAGAAAATCACGCAATGTATTCTGGCATGTAATATGATTTACGGTTCCTTCAAAGAAAATCGGTCCAAGTACGCAATTTGCTGTTGGTCTCATCCATACCATAGTACCCCTTTGGTCAGTAGAACGTTCAATTCTTTCCAACGTTGCACTGAGACACCAGAAACGTGCATGAGATGAAGACATATAGGAAGTTCCAATTAAGAAAAACTTTGCTTCATCAGACATTATAATTTGAAACCGAAACATAGGGGTTTCATTTAATTTGTCTATGAACCAGTTACAACATTCTGGCATCGTAATTTGCTTTTTGTAATTTATGTACAATCTGCATTCTGTACGCCCTAACCTCCAGCACACGCAATATCCTATTCAACGAACTTCTTGTAACGTTGAATACAACACTTCGACGTTGTATAGATTTTCTGCATGAACTAAGCACAGTACGAACCACTTTGCGTTTATTTTTGCGGTCGGTAGAGACCGTTGCTGGTCGACTGGCTTGTCGTTGTTGCCGTGAAAGATGCTCCTTATTGAAAGTTATTTCGAGACTGTTCATACAAAGGAATAAGTTGTGTGTTCCTTATTTTCACACCCCCGCTGTGCAAACGCCTTTCTCCGTGTTTGTGTGTGAGTGACCGACTTCCCACTCAGAACGTACAACTAGAGCAAATCGGCACGGTGTTTCTTTGAAAAAGGAGTATCCATTCCGGCAATACGATTGACACTTACAAACACATATGAGTATAGCAAATATGAGGGCCTCACTGTCTCTCCTCAGCTAGATTATTTGTTCGAATAACACCAACCCACCCTTGTAAATGAAACAGACTGATTTTTTTACGTGTGCCTAAAACGCACACAGAAGATGTTTATGCCTCAAAGTCACTAGTGATTGTAAGCAAACGATAACCGAACATCCTTTTCTACATATGGGGAAGCAACTTGTTTCCCGCAGAGTTTCTTCTTCTCTTCCCAATTCCCATTAGAAAGCATCTAGGAATTAATCATGAGCACACATTTTTTAAATAAAAGAAATCTGTTTTAACAACACCAATATCTTCATTCAAAGACAGTTTCATTGTGAAATGGTTGAATAGCAATGCTCCCTTAAAGTCATGGGGCAAGCAAGGGACAGGTATGGGCGAAAATTTTCGTGGTTTTGTCTTAGCAGATAAGTGTCATAACGGTATTTGACTAACGCCAATCATTCCTCAAGCTCCTAAGCTGCATAATACACTACTCTGAAATATTACGGACTTCTCTAAAGCTAAAAAAACAAAACAAAAAAAAACTACCTCACTATATGAACATAATGAACAATTAAAACCCTTCCGTAATTCACAATTTCTTCGGAAATAGCGTTAATTCTACGAAGATCACAGGTAATCAGATCAATTAAAGTCACAATTTCCTCCCTCATATTAGAGTGCCATTTTTAATTTTAAACCTCATATCAATGTTTTAAACGACGCATAGTTTCATAGTATTCAATGGAAAAAAAAAACTTTAGCTTTCTGACGTTTGACCTGTTGTGGTATTTATGACCTTTAAGTTTGGCTGAAAAGAAACCTTTATTCGGTCCTTTATTTATGTCTTCGTGGTCATCATCTTCGATAGAATTAATCTTGTACCATAGGCTGTTGCAAGGAGCGTATAATACATAAAAGGTAACAGATGACCTGTTGAGGGTCACGGGGTCAAACTTTGGATTCTCGTAAGTCACATGTCACTTTTAATTTAAAATCTTATAGGAACTCAAATTTATTGTTTCAAAAGTCGAACGCTTTGATAGTCGTCATTGTCTGAAATGACACTTATGCTCAGTGACGTTTGACCTCTTGTGATAATTTTGATCTTTCAGTTTTGCTGAAATGAAATCTTTGGTCGATCCTTTATTTGTGTATTCATTGTTGTCTTTATCGATAGAATTAATCTTGTAAGATAAGTTGTTGAAAGGAGCTCTAATCTCGTAAATGTCATAGGTAACCTTCTAGACGTCACGGGGCCACAGTTGGCCACATTTCACATTAACACATTGCTTAGCATCAGAAGTTATGCACATATATCATTTTTTGCTACCAGAGAACAATATTCAAAAGAATGGCATATGAGACAACCATTTAACATTGAAATCCCATAAGGAAAGAAAATCTCATTTTGATCTTTGTCCTTGTATCTCATCAGTCCGTTGTACCCGTGACACCATTTTGCGGTCAAACAAAACTTCAGACCTTCACCTAAACTCCCTCCAAATTTGGTTGCCCTAACTCTGCCCGTTTGTGTGTGCTGAAACAATCAAATTTACACACGAATTTTGGGACAGTCTGTATATATATATTTGGGAAGGGAAAAGGGATGTAGGAAGGAAGTGGGCTAGGGCCCTATTTAAAACGATCATCCCGGCGTTAGCATTATATGAATGAGGTGGAAAAAACGGAATAACCTCACATGTCAGCCATAAGGGTCGGCCGCTTGGTGCAAACCCAAATCCTTTCGAATGCGAAGTTAATTTGAACTTAAACGAGATAATTTTTAATCAGAATTTATTTTCCCTACAGACCGATTTTTGAAAGAAGTTCAGTGAATCTATTGAAATATCTTGGAACCCCCTCAGCAGTGATCATTTATACCTTCCTTTATCGCGTGTTGATTAGTTGATTCCTTAAGAGTAGTCATGAAAAGCTTGAGAAAGAATGAAGCAATATTAGCAAAAGTAGTGTAGCTAAAATGATTGGGTAAAGATTTCTTTCAAGAAACTAACCGTAAATACAATCAATTAAGCAGGAAGTATTATATTCAAAACTGCCCTCCACTGTTAATGCATATTGAGCAAATAATAATCTGTGAAGACCATAATTGTGCACTTCCAGAAGCATAAAATGCAACATCCGCACGAAAGACAAAAAACGCAAATCCTTCTCTTAGGAACTAGTAACCTTAATGCACTGTTAATGAATTACCGAAAACCAGTAACTGAAAGGAATACATTTCCCATAAAGTTACATCCACCTTCATATAGAAACCTGTTCTTAGATTAGTCACGGAAGCAGGTAAATAACCTTTATGTGGCTGTCTTGAGCTGCTCTTAGTTGGTTTCATAAGATATATTAGACCTTGATCCATAAATCAGCTTCCTTTTCCATCGGTCATTTCCTTCCCGCAACAAATAACAATTTGCAGCAATTTTGATTGTATTGCGGAACACAAGCAAAAGGAACTGAAAAGGTTAAAAATTAATGTTATTTTCTTCTGTTGATGTGAAATAATACAGCTATGTTGTTCAACAGGAATACTTTGTTCCTTGACAAGTTACTAGCTTTCAAATTTTATCAAACAAGCAAAGAAAGAAATGTTTTTAACGTACCTGAACTGAAAGTGCCAGTTCTTTGAATTAGAAAGATTAGATTCAAGTTTTCATGCCTGCAGGTCGTAAATAAAATTCAAATTCCAAATTTTCAGTGATTACTCCATTCACTTCACCACGTTTTGCTTTTTGTTTTATTAGCTTTTAAGATTTTTTCCAGATCATAGTTTACCATATTTTCTCCCTTTTGAACATAAATTACGAGTGTTTGGAAATTAAATTTTGGGGAAGATATACTAAAGTTTATTTCACGAGACATGATAGTAAAGATAAACAACCGTCGCCCTAGAAAGCGTATTCATCCGCCCTATCTGCAACCGGGTTGGCTGTTGTAGGCAGAGATATTTCCGCCCCTCATACAGCACGCATTTTAGCCACGTGTTAGTAACTGAAGGCATTAAAAAAATTTGCCTACTCGCTTCTCTTCTCTTGCACTTTGCCTGTGTCGAACTCACACAAAGAGGAAAGAATGTATCCCCCCTGCCTCCCGGGACTGGAATGTGACTGCTGCTTCTCTTGGGACACCAGGTTTCGTCTGCTGTTGACAGTGAGAGTGTGTCAAAGGGAAGGAGTGAGACCAATGTGGCAGGAAGGCATTATTTTTAATGGCAACAGAATCCACGATTTCAAATCCTAGGTAGCCACTTCTATCTGCTTATTATAAATCAACATTACAGTAAATAACTAATAATCTTATGTTGACTTTGAGTGAATATCCATGAGAACTATTTTATCTTTGTCTAACTGCGTGATAACGCACGCAACAAATCAGACATTAGGGGTCGCGCGTGGTTTGTTGTTGCTTACTCTCAGGTCTCGTGAAATAGACTATAGTTGAAATGGGACGACGGGCAAGATGACTGGAGAAGATTGCATAATGAAGAAATACAAGGACTTTACGACTCGCCCGATGTTGTAAGAATAATGAAATCGCGACGACTAAGGTGGACAAGCCATGTAGCTCAGATAGGAGAAAGAAGATGATCATATTCCATCGCAGTTGGAAAGCCGGAGGGAAAGAGAATGTTGGGAAGACCGAGACGTAGTTGGGAGGACAACATAAGAAGGGGTCTTCGATAAGTAGATATTATGATGAAAACTTGTTTGATCTGGCCCGAGATAGAATCCTATGGTGAACGATCCTGAGCCAATAAACTTGCGAGCTCCGTAAGCCGTAAAGTAAGTATTTTTTTTCTCTTTAAAATAGATGGACGCACAGTAGTTGCATAGCGGTGTAAGAGTAATTTCGTACAAAAGTCTGTTGAGCATTTCTGGATCCTTACTGTATTGATCACGTTCTTTCCTTTTCAAGATAACTTACATCGAACTTCCAACACTTAAGAAGTAACTTCTTTCATCCATGTTCTATTTCTTCATTTTAAGAACCAAAATATGTTCGAACAGACTTGATCAATTAAGTGAAAATTAACATTTGCTGCCATAATCTCTTTCTTCCTCAGTAATAGTCCTGGAATGAGAAACCTCAGTAACTTCCGGTTTATTTAAAAAAAGACGATAAATCAGACTGCATTACTCCCAATGTGTTACAAAGTTTTGAGTACTTAAGGATAATCTAAAGCAACGATCTCCAACAAAAGATGGCAGCACTATCTCCGTATATGTCTAATGTATTCTTATCGTTGCACGAAATTTCCGTGTTGCTTCTATAAATTCAAACCTAGAGAGTTCAAACTTTCAGGGAAGAAAGTTCATAACCAATTCAAGAGCATGATCGATGCTGATTTTTTATTTTCGTTTTCCTTCATTGTTGAAATCGCTTCATTGTTGTTGTGAATATCGAAACCTATAACAATGAAGCGATTTCAACAATGAACAAAAAAGAAAATTAAAAATCGGCATAGATCATGCTCTTGAATTGGTTATGAACTTTCTTCCCTGAAAGTTTGAACTCTTTAGGCTTAAATTTGTAGGAGCAGTAATGAAATTTCGTGTAACAGTGAAAATACATTAGACATGTACGGATGTAGTACTGCCATCTTTTGTTGGAGATCGTTGCTTTAGATTATCCTTATTTACGCTCAAAACTTGGAGATAACGAATGCGGATTTAGAAGAAATAGATCTATGTTAGACCAGATTTTCATCTTGAGACAAATGTTAGAGAAAAGGTGACAACACGTGACAGTTCACTTGTTGTGGAGAAGCAATATAATATCCTGGTGCTATTTGAAATTACGAAGAAAGTTTTACAGCTAGCGAGACTTATTTCTCCGAGACCTCATACGCAATATACGTATAGGTAATATGTCAGATGGTTTCGATATTCGCAGCGAATTGTAACATTGTCTCCATTACTCTTAAACTTTGCATTATAGTTTAGTATTCTGAAAATAAAAGAGGACAAGAAGGAACTAAAATTGACTGGTTTTGAACCAAAGAAGCTTGCAAGAAGATAGATACGTGGAGGAAGAAGAATGCAAGTGAATGTAGATAAGCCGAAATATGGGGGAAAAAGAAATATAAAAATTAAGAATGAGATTGAGAAAATAAACAAGTATTTGGGAGTATATGTAACAAGCATAACGAAGTCACGGAAGAAACAAAAAAAATCAAAAAAGGATTAAAAAACACACTTCTTTAAGATGGGCTAAAAAGTAAAAAATAATAAATTTATGAATCGGAAAATAAAAGCGTGGGTGCTCTTAGATATTATGATTTTATGATAAGGTAAGCAAGAGCACCCACGCTTTTATTTTCCGAATCATAAGATTAATTCAATTTTTTATTATTTTTTTAAACTTTTTAGTCCATCTTAAAAAGGCGTGTTGTTTAAAAATCCTTTAATTATTTTTTATGTATAATAGATGAATATTAAACTCCCTGCGAGATAGGCAACCCAAACCTCACACAATACTTGCGGCGTTGCGTACACTTAAGGATAATTTTCAATTATTTTATTGATTAGTTACAGTTAACTGGAATTTTGTGTCTTATATCTAATGACTGAATATTGTATTGTCATCGGAAGCAAGCAAGTTCACAAAATTTCAAAGAAATCGGATGAGGAGAAGTGAGTTAAAAATCAATTACAAAATCTGTACCAGAGATAATTACAGAGCAGGTTAATATAAGGCGTGTAAAAAGTCGCTTAGCATCGGACAACACATGATTCTATTCAGTTCAGAATCTTCTACTTTGAGATTAATATCAAGAAAGTTGAAATTGAAAAAAGAGAACGGTTATTCTGCCGCTTTATGTTTGTAAAAGTTGGAACACCACCCTTTCATAAACATAAACTGCTCATGTTTAAAAATAAGGCCTTGAGAATAATATAGTGGTAAACGGAACGAGAAGAGTAAGAATAGAGGACACTGTGTATTGAAGAACTCCACAGACTGTAAGATTCAGCCAATAAGAATAATGAAATCACGTAAGCTGAGTAGATCATGTAGCTAGATTCGGAGGAAGAACGAAGATTCTATTGTGGTTGGGAAGCCAGAGAGAAAGAGGCCATTGAAAGAACCGGGACGTAGTTGGCAGGGCCATAGTAGAAAAGAGGTATATCATGAAAACTGGCTTAATCTTGCCCAGGATAGAACCCAATGGTAAACATTTGATACTACGGCGATGAACTTATGAGTTCGTAAATCATAGTTAGTTACTTAGCTACTAGAAAATTTTTAAAGCAAGAAATTACTAAATAAAATTCAAAATATATATGCATGCATGTATAAATTTGCTATCCCATTTATTCAAATAATGTCAATTTCCTTTGTATACAACACTGACAATACAAAGTATCTGTATAAATTAAAGCATAACAAAATTGATAAAATGAAATGGGTAGCTATTTATTCTAATAACCTATAAATCCCAATTTAATTGACCTTGTTACATTCCTTGCTTTCTAAATATATTTCACTTATTTGTGGTTTCGTCAAACCCTAAAATATATTTATCTCGTAAATCCTAGCAAATAACATATAACATACTTGTCATTTCTTCATATTGAATTGAATTTAATTTAATGCCTTTAAGCAACTTTAGCTCTGCTCGATTTCTTCACATGTTTTATCAGATGGATTATATTTTACCTCACAATTTAATGTTTCGTTTAGACACTTCTTTTGTGAGTAAGGCAATAAGACAAAATGCTCTAGAAAGGTTTAGCGTTGGATTTCCTATATCAGAACATGATCTACCAAAGTTGAATAATGTGAATGTTCGGACCATATCAAAGGAACGTTACCTGTTTTATTACTACTTAATATTTAAAGTCTAAAAAAAAAAACAAAAAAAAAACTAGACTTTCCTGTATTTAGAGTGTACATCGATTGGGGAACGAAGTTGGTCCACCTGTATCTGGAAAAGCACGTAGATTTCGAGTGGCATTAAAAAAAATTCTTGCTACTTTAAATGCATTTTTTTCTCTTATATAATTGACCCAAAACAACAATACACATTTTGATCTACCCTCATATATAATTTTCGCATACAACTGCTATAGCAAGTGTACTATTTTCCTCGGTTTATCTTATTTTAGTTCATGTACGAAATATTTTTACGTAACAATAAATAATTATATAGTTCCTTCCATCCATATTCGTATCTAACTGCATTAGAACGCAGGGTACGAAATCATGTGTGTGGGAAGGAGAAGGCTTTGGACACTTGAGGATTTGGAGTACAATTGTGGAGGTAAATCACAAACGCGAACATATCCAAAATTTGCAAAAATGAGATACGATATGGAATGGTACTTAGAAGATAAGCGGAATGTCAATACAGCATGAAAGTCACGCAAACGCGAACGTACCCAATGATAGATGCATGTGAAAATGCATGGTTCACATGTATCCATATGGCGGCCCCAGGCTGGGATACGTTTTGGCAGATTGTGTAAAGCTGTATGTACTGGACATGTTCGCTTTTGCGTGTCTCTTCTTCAATTTCTCCCCACACCATCTGACAACTTGTTGGAGGGGAGGGGAGCAAATTGTGTAAATTTTCTCATTCTACCCTTAAGTTACGTTTACGCATGCGTTTACGTTTAAATTTATATTCGTATCCCCAGTAGCACACACACACGTGTTTTGAACGTTGATTTTTGCTTTATTTCGTTGATTAACAGTTACCAGTTGAAAAAAGTACGTTTAATTTTAAACCATATTTCAACAAAAATTTATATTGTTGATAAGATGTTAGTTCAACGTGAATTCAACTGGTATAGATTTCGGAATTCTTTCTAATTAATGGAATAAAATGTGTAATTAAAAGCTAATTGAATGCCATTAACTATTATTTTGTGTCCTCGTTTGCATGTTGAAAATACGTTAAATTCGATCTGTATTCCAACAAATATTTGATTTCGTTGATAAGACGTTAATGTGACGTGTTTTTAACTATTGAACTGTTCACCAGATTATCTTTCCAAGTTAATTGCATAAAAATTATACTTAAAAGCGAGTAGAATAAAATTAACTACGTTACTCATGTTCTCATTTGCATGTTGAAAACAGATTGAATTTTAAACTATATTTAACGAACGTTTAATTTTCGTTAATAGGGCGTTAATGTGAAGTATTTTCAACTATGACATATATTTCGCTTTATATGCGTTTCTCTAAGATGCCATATTACACTGATTGAGAAATACAAATTTAATAGTCAAAGTGTTAAAGGAGGAAAATGGACACAACAAAAAATGAAGGAAGGTATTTTTATGTTCTTATTCTTACGTGATGGTAACTACGCGTCTGGATTTATGGCACTACGTTCTAGACTCCCTGTTACTACAAATACCGTAAAAGAGTAGTGATTATCAAGGTGGATCCATGGATGACGGGATAAGGCGACGAGCTACGAAGGATGAGTGCGGAACGTTCCTGGTTCGAACCCCACAGCAGCGGTTGGATAATTTACTGTTGGAAAATTAATACTGAATATCATGATGAAAGCAAGGAACAAAATGAAACAAAATGTGTATACCAATAGACAAACTATGTTCTGTTTTGGCCAACTGAACTCATTTCCAACTTGTTTCTTCTCAACCATTATTCATAACGTCGAATAAACCGTAGATGAGGCGGACATTTCGGTACATTTATTTGTGCTGCACATTTTACTTCCAGCGTATATTGCGTCTTTTTTTCCTTCCTTCGAACTAGTTACATGTGAGTTATTAGTAATCTATTATACTTATAAACTGAATTGTAATTAAATTGTGACTGCAAATAATTCTTAATGATAGCTGAGTACGACATTGAGCATATTTAGTGAACTCGCTTCTTTCTTTACTTTTAGGCTGGAGCTTGTGAAATCAAGAATATAAGTTATGGTAATTCAGGTTCACCTAACAATACACGCCCCTGCGACAGTTGGGAATATGACACGAGTGAATTCTCCAACACCATTGTTAGTCAGGTAAGCGATTCATTTTTGTCTGCAAAAGTTACTGTGCCTTTTAGTATTTACTTTTAACAAATTAAGGGTACAGTCAGCAGAATAAAAAAAAAAGTTGAAAATTGTGTTATTGTTTCCAAAGCGTTCCTTCATGTAAGGTGCTTTAGCAGCGATATAGTAAAAGTATGCAACGGGCAAGATTGAAGATACGTAATGATAGTGAATTCGGTGAAACCATAGTTAACCACGTGAAGTTAGCTCAAAATTTAAATGAATGTACAAGTAATGTAACATAATTTCTGTTATGGTTCCTCATAGGTAAATATCTGAGAAATAACAATGGTTAAAAGTCTACATTCTGGGGGCATGCATAACTCCAAAATAGTACCCCACGACCTGACGCATATTGTGGTTTTCCGATCGAGTTTGCTATCAGTATGGCCAAGAAGCATGCTGATTGGTGGTTTTCTATATTGTTAAGGGGCAGTAGTCGCGGAGGGGCCTTGTTAAAGTCAAGAAGGGAGACGATAAAAATGTAAACTCAGCACCAACTCGCTTTCGTGTCTCGACATTACATGCCCGTCATAACTTCATTGCGCGTTAAAATGTTGAAAACTCCTTTGAAACTACAATGGAACATTTATTCGTAATGAATACCAAAATTCATGAGTAACATTAAAGAAAAAATAAAAATAAATGCCCTGCACTGATGTCAAACCCTGGCCTCCCACTCAGTAAAGACGCTCTACCGCCTAGATCATCAAGTCAGCTGGAGACAAGCGATTTCGAAAGGCTATTTGTGTATTATTTTAAAAATATTTCCAATCGAGCGCTGGCATATTTAAGAAAAAAAATCTATTTGATATCCAAATATTCTCACTAGAACGGGTTCGGATGGGAGGCAGCCTGCGTCGTTGTTGGATTCACATGGTGGTGTGGAATCTTCTCTGCGGGTGACCAGTAGTTGTTTCGGCGGTACCCCAACACCAGTAACCAGTAGCTTCAACTAAGCCTGATGCCTCAAGGAGTGGTTCAGAGAGGGCGATTTGTCATAAAAGTAAAATGCTCTGCACTTGCTGGACTCTTTCTTCATGGATCAGTGCACCGGGAATTATCACCTGCTGGTCAGACCTTGGACACTTGTCGAACGGCAGGTCAACTACAGCGGCTGCCTGTTGATTTGTGCCAAAAGTAGTCGACGTTTATCAAATCAAGCAGGACTCGGCTTCAAGTGAGTAACGTATCAACAAACTCCAACAGTTTGAAAGACTCTAGTTATCTATCACACACACTGTATAGAGGACGGGAATTTCTCCTTCACATTACAACTTTCTCCGATTTATAGAGCAGCGGCGAGGCATTGCATCAGGCAGTCTTCATGGAGAAGCTAATCAAATTACAAGAAGGTAATGGAAAATGGAGTTCGACATGTTTGACCTGAAATTTCGACGTGAGACAGCATCAAGCACACACAAGTGTTTTCAAATTTATTGGACGATTTGAAGCGGGTGAAAAATTGGTGCTCTGAGATTTGACCCTGATAGACAGACACTCCAAGTTTATAAAAATGTGGTAATAAGGAAATTATATCATTGAAAGTTGAAACACTGAGGAAGCTCCCATTGTAATTTCAGTATAGCTTGATTTTTTCAATCTCGTAAGGATGAGGTAATGAGAAATGATGATGAGGTAATGACATTTTTCTGTTCATAAATAAACTTATATGCATATAATTATTCTAGATAATTCTACGTTTGAAATGTTATCAAATCATCTGGGCATTAACGGAAGTCCAGATGGGCTGATAGGTTCGATGCTAAAGCTAGTGTTCCGGGATATTACAGAATTGTGATATAAGGAATGTTTCGAAAATAGCATACATCAAATTTAATCTATCAATATTTTCTATATCTTTCAGTGGAACTTGGTATGTGATAAAGCCCAACTAGTTAATGTTGCAGAAATGATGTTTTTGGTTGGAGTGGCCTTAGGAGGACTTTGTTCTGGGATGATCTCAGACAGGTAATGTGGACAGAATGTTTAAACATATTTTTCCTAACTAAAAACTTTGTACGTAATATTTCTGTGGGAAGTTGACTCTCTTAGGAATTTTATTAAAGTTCATTTCCTTCACAATTTGGATACATAGTTTCAAAAAAAATATTTTAGGCCAATTAGGCCCTTCGTAAAAGCAATTGTATGTATACCATTATTAGAAACTTCTGGAATAATAACTGACGACCATTCACTGGTGTAGTCCTACAGGGTGCGTGATTTACGAACGTTACTACTAATGAGACGTAAAAGTATCTGTAAATTTACACACGAAAACTACCAATCTCTTTGCCAAAAAGTAGTGTATTTTATTTTACGTTCATATGTTTTGTAAAATTAGCCAGCATAATTTCGAAATGCAATACATGCATCAAATTAGGATGCATTTCATAGCACAAACAGAGCTGTACTTAAACACAAACGCAAAAGGTTTTGTCTGGGATCCACAAAAGTTAGAGGTCTCCAAACAATAACTTTAGGATTTAAGAATTAACATTAATAAAAGAGAAATCATTTTCTAATGCAGTGTAAGTTAAATCCTTCAAGTTTAAACCTCATTAATTGGATACTTCCAATTTTTGTGAGACCTAGATGCCGTCTGTTAAACTTGTGCATTTGTAGAACTTATTAATATTATATTATATTTATCTTATATGATGAATACACTATGTTACAATTTTGTAGAGTAATTTTACAATATGTAAAATCAAATGCACTATTGCAAACCTTTGTTGTAAATTTACCCAGGAAATGCTTTACCCTGTATCATCGTAATGTAATAATAATAAATTTTGTTAAACGCGTTTTCTTCTATTTCCGTAATTTTTGGAGATTTTGTACATACAGGAAAAATTGTAAGAAGTATCCAACTTCAAAATACTGTTCTACTAATGTATTATACAAATATCAATTTACCGTTCCTTTCATCACATATTCAACCTCAAACTTATATAACTTCAAGCCTATCACTTTTTTATTTGTAAACTGGAATATAAAGTGAAAACCTAGCTAATAAATCAATACAAGTAAAGAATTGAATCTTTTACTGGAATGGACATTTTTTTTTTATTTTAGTAAGTCAGATGTCTTTTGTGCATTCTTTTTTTCTGTTTGGCCAAGTAGCGTAACTTAATGCACCGAAAACATGACGTGCTTCAGTACTCTGCTTCCTTTTTGCATACAGTAAAAGAAAAAAATCCTGGTAGTGCATATTCCTGGAATCGTGCTCGCCAAGAGGAACATATTTTTTGTATTAAAAGTGAAAGTCAACTTCGTTCATTATAGACTGTAAAGTAGAACACAAAATGATCTGCAAAAACCATCCTGTGACAAATTTGCTAAGAATTCGATGCTTTGGAATAAGGAAGAGAAAATAGTTAATTTAAAGTTTTTGTACAATAATGAAAGGACAAAAATAAGGCATATCATAAATGGAACTTAGTTCCTGGTCTGCGCGTTTTGCATAATAAGAATTAATGCGCATTTTTATTCGGAACATTTCTTATTAAACTATTTTTGTATTGGTGAATATTGTGCATCTCAGTGGTTAAGTTCAAATTAAATGTACATCAGGTACAAGAACTGTTAAACCATGATATGATGATACATGTGAACAATTAGTAGACTTTTCTTTCTATACGTATATATATCTATAAAACTTGCGAAAGTATAGATTTATGCAGTTTCTATGCTCTAAGTAACCGTGTATCAAATGGTATAGTGCCTGTGTTACCTCAAGTAGCATCATTCAATCATATTTTGATTTAAACTACAAGAACATGTCAGAGAAACTGAGTTGCAAGAAAATATCTTAACATACACTTACGTGTTGGAGTTCTGTCCGAGTTCCACGCAGGTCTGTTGCTGGCGAGCCGACCGGGTAGCCGTGCAGTCTAAGGCGTTAGACCAACGACTCGAAGGTCTCGGGTTCAAGTCCCAGCAGGGGTGTCTTTTAACTCGAACGTGACGGATAATCGTGACGTGCCGAAGTCAACAGTTACTAGACTGGCCCTTATAAAATAAAGCTTTTGTTGCTGGCATATTCATTGAAATCACTCCGCAACAGACGTCATGTTTTCACTTAATAACTAATGTATTATTAAAATAAAAACTAACCGAGCTTTAACTGTAAAGTGTATCCTATTTCACAAAAAAAGATTTACATGATTGTTAATCACTATTCCAATTTCTCTCAATTTTGACACTTTTTTCTATTTAAGTGCACAGGTGTTTGATCATTTTGTATGAAACTTGCAAAATGGAAATATTGATTAAAATGTATCTTGTTATGATATGTTGATGTATACATAATTTACATCAGCATTTTTATTATTTACATAATTTACTAATTTCATGCTGTTCTCTCACGCACACACTAATGCTGAACTTAGCTCAGAGGTTACTAAGTTTACTTTTTAGCTTCATACACCATCTTTGCTAATTCATAAAATCGTTATCACCTTACGTTGGACTTAAGTATGCAATGGCAATTTCCCATTTTTCTCTTAAATATCTGCCTTAACTCAAGATTTCGGACATAAGAAAGTTCCTGCAACCAAGCCCTGAAGTAACGAATTTAAGAACTATATGAACTAAATTTTAACTGCTCATGTATTTTCGTTTTGAAATGTAAACAATTAAATACTTAAAAATATTTTAAATGCACGGCTATTTAAATTTTCGAGTACCCCCCCCCCACCTTTAAAACTTATTACGCCTAAAAATTTATAGAAAGTCTGAAAATGTCCATTTACACCCCCGAACCCTGGCATTACACATCCTCTCACTAAAAAAGAATCCCTGACTACAAAAATTGCTACGAAAACCGCTAACTTGGCAAGACTGCTATCTACTGAACAAAATTTTTAATGTAAATGCAAAGAAGACTATTTCATTGTCTTACATCAAATTAATAAACGACAAGTTTACAATCAGCTTAAAAAATTTCAAGGGAGCTAAATGGCCCCCGCTGCGAGCGCCCATGGATGACAGCATTACATTCGTTACGAAAAGTAAAATTAACTTCCAACATCTGGCGCGCAAAATGGGAAAGTTCTTGAATGAAAAATTCACAACACAGCTCCAGTTTAGGTAGAAAACTGGTACTTGTAATGGGAGAAACAGTGAAGAATTCAAGGGTGAATTTAGTGATTTTTAAAATTTTTACCGGGAGAGGAAAAATAAGGGCTTACAATCGGGTGGTACCCAGGTAAACCGGGTTATATGGTAACACTCTGCTGTAAATTAAACGTTCGAGTTTCAAATAATTTATTATCTCTGATATTATTTATGTCTTGAAAGCAAATTATCTGTTAAAGATTTTCTTCTCTCATTGCTCGATGCTGCGCGATCTTTCGAATGAGTGAAGAACCGATTATTTGTTTTTAAAACAAAATACCAAGTTGAAGATTCAATACGGTAAGATCACCTTGTTTGATTTGTTATTTGTGTCGATAGGAAATTCAAAAGTGAAAACTAAATTAACAGAGACTATAGATGAATATAGAAAAATACTTTTGTGTGTGAGAGATCAAATATGGGAATTCAACTTTCGACTACAACTCACCTCTCTTGACATCTAACATCGAAGAAGATATTTAAGACAGGAAATATTTGTCAAATACAAGTACAAGGGTTAATTTCACAGAAGGTCGCTCGACTGTTTTTGATTTCCTTCATATTTGGTACATTGAATGAATACATACATACTATTTGGTACATACAAGTGAAGTTCTATCCTCAAAACGTCTAACAAACAGCGTGGTTTATACGGTTGTAAAATATAGGTGAAATTCTCATTTTTAGATTTTTTTTGATTGATTGGAAAGAAAGAACACCTAATGATGATGACTCGTTTACGAGCAGTCTGGACACGAGCAAAGTGTGTGACTGATTAGAATGAACAGGGATAAACATGCCACGGTGCAGACCTAAGTGTCCCTCCCCCGTCTATTTTTCTGATCTCAACTCGTGTAACCTTTTCCTGTCTGAATTCTTGTGACAAACTCATATTGAAAAGTGTGTAGAGCAGGGACTTTCCTCAATGTCACCAGGCAAATAACGGAATGGCAGCTACTAATTAGGCCCTGACCGACTATCTCTCAACATCCTCTTCAACTATCCCTCAAAATCCTCTCCTCCAACCTATCCCGGCCTAAGTGTAAGATGCCTAAAGGTCACAATTAAATTCAATTCAAAATTCATCCAAATTATTTAACACCTAACTCAAAGAACCAAACACCAGTTACATTCCATTTTTATTTTGCTAGAAGCCTGTATATTACGGTATTGTTATGAATATCTCACCGAGGTAAAACTACCTTTGAACGTAGATACTAAATATTTCTTTATTGCAACAAAATTGCATAAAGAAAAAAAAACAGCTTTCTGACAAGGCTGATGTAGAGTGTAGCATGGAGCATAAAAGCTGGAGGTGAAATAAATGTTGTTGTAAAAAATTACACGCAAATCAGCAATACAAAAGCGAGCTCGTACAGGTGTTTCTGATCCATGGAGTTTTGGTTAATGTGCTAAGTGAACTTCTAAGATTCTAAGATGGGCAGAAGTCGTCGTGAGAAGAATATATGTGAAGAAAGAACTGGTTCAGTTATTTTCCAACACTTACCGAAGAGCAATAAAAGATAATGTTTCACAAAACAAAACGAAATATTTAATTCTTTTCGTTTTCTCATTATGTAAAACATCCTCGAAATATAAGAACATATTTTTTACTTCCTTAGGTTTGGTCGTAAGCGAACACTGATGGGATCGTTGGCTTTTCAAGTCAGTATAGGAGTAGCCATAGCATTCGTACCTTGGTTCGAGGTCTACTTGATCTTACGATTCTTCCTGGGATTCATTTCTGTCAGCATTGTATTCAGTGGATTTGTAATATGTAAGTATCTGTAATTATTGCTATCCTTTTTAGAATAACTATAAAATACTTCTGCCAATTTGAGAGATGTAAATAAATCAAGTACTACAGAGGTTGGTCCAAACAGTAAGATTCAAAGGAAAATGTTTTTAAAGATGGGATACATGGATTCTGTATTACAATATAATGTAATTTGGTTTTAAGGTTACTGACAAAATGAACTATCACTGGGTCACACACAAAGCTGTGTCACTCAATGGGTTGATGCAAGTCTCTCTCTCTCTCTCTCTCTCTCTCTCTCTCTCTCTCTCACACACACACACACACACACACACACACACACACACAAATAAAATATGATTTCTTCTTCTTCTAAAAAAAATATTTTATAATAGTAATGTGTTATAGACAGCTTATTTGGCAAATGAAATACCTAAATACAGTATTACAGTGCTTGAAGTATTCGTACAGTATACATATAACTATTTGCAAAAAAGCTATGAAACTAGTTTATTATCATTATTTGATAAATACATCGACCCCTCTTTGCGGGCAAGTCGCATAAAAGAATGACACATTGTAAACGTTGAAGAATGTCAAAGCAACTTAATTATTAGAAGAATATATTAAGAGAAGGAAAGTAAATCAATAGAAACAACTATTTACAATAGAATTGTTATGTTGCTCATACTTCTAAATAAAATATTGTATTGAAAGTGGAATCAGTTTTAGTGAGAGTAAAACATAAAAGTCAAGACGTACTGTGTTTAAAGGAACCGTAATAAATTAACAAAATGGATTAATGTTACTGATCTACACCTATTGTCATTTCTTGTCAGGTATGGAAGTTGTGGGAGGAAAATGGAGAACTATATCTGGAGTCTCCTATTTGATGCCCGTTCCACTGGGATATATTACAATCGCTGGAATCGCTTACGCAATCAGACGTTGGAATGTGCAACAGCTTGCCATTTCGTTGCCAGGATTGCTTCTCTTCGCACTTTGGTGGTAAGTCTTAGCGCTAGATACTCGTGGACCATAATATCGATAATGTTGTGTGTTCAAATTTCTAAATTAAGTACAAAAAAAAGCGAGAGCTCAATCTTACTTAATTTGTTACTAATTATAACAACATTTTCAAAAATTTATTGTATTCAGATCTTGGGATTTTACACCGAAATTGGTTCTTTTATGATATTCTAAATCATTGGTTTTCAACCTTTTTTGGTTCGCGGCACACTAACGTACGAGTTGGCAACATTGCGGGAGACTTAGTCACTAATTGTAAGACGTAAACAACGCAATCCCTGTAAAATAAATATGTTTATGTTATTGAATATTTTTTCTTTGTCCTTTTTTGAAATCGATATTCAGTGAAATTATTTGAATTACTTTTACCTGCAAAATTAGCAAGTCTCAGAAGTTTCGCGGCACAGATTTTAGTTATGGCTTTGACTGTTTTGATTACAGAAATTAAAATAATCTAACTTAATCTAAGCTTTCTTCAGTTAACATCTTAACTTTTATTTTCTTTTGTAAGTTCAACATTCTTCGACATAAACATGTTATCATTCATAAAAATGTGAGACATTTTTGCAAGGACATTAGTAAACAAACCGTATGAATATAAATTAGCCTATCTCCTAAAAATAATGGAATGTGAACCGAATAATTCCTCATTCATGAGGCGGTAGTATTTTATGTGAAGAAATGTTTGGTACAAAATTACAAAAGTTCTAATCTGTTTTTAGAATAGAGAATATCACTTAGCTCTTGCTTGGTGAGCTAACACTGTTGCTTCTCGTGCACACAGTTCTGGGTTTGATTCCTGGTGAGGGACTCCGCATTTCGATACTTTCCCCGCATCATAATGCTAATTAGAGAGATATTTGGATTAAGAAATAGTTTAAGCCAGATAAAGCAGCTGAAGTTTCGATGAATGGTCTTTGTGTTGACCGATTGACGCAGTTTTGAACTAGACTTGACAAATCAAGGAGTTTAGGTTATTTTCAGAAAATATCAACACGTAATTGGTTCTAGGATTCAGTAAAAACAGCGCGAATCTGCAACGTAAATTTCTGAGTAAAACTCTTTTATTAAAATCTACAGGTTTCATTTGCTTTTGGAGGTCCCGAATAAAGCGATTAATTTCTAGTTAATAATCACGTCTATTATATTTTATTATACATGTATGAACTTATTTCAGGTTAATTTTCAAATAAGAACGTGGCAAAAACAGTTAAAATTTGACTTCGAGCCAAATGATATGGTCTGATTTCTCATCCAATAAAGTATACTTAATAGTTTTACGTTAATGAAACTATGCTATTTACTATACAGATTACTTTAGATTTTATTATATAATATTATTTATTAATTCATGTGGTTGAAGAGGAATATGTCCGTTAGAACTTCCCAAATAAAGAGCACTCACACATGAATATTCATTCTGCTATCATATTCAGTGGATAACATGATAAAAGATCTACATAGTTCAAAGTGTAAATTCGATTTATTCCAATTACTACCAATAAAAATAAAATAAGGTACTATCATTTCACCATTATGTTGCATTCGGACAATATGAGAGTTCTTTTGTATAGAATGTTATGAAATTCAAATTTATAGTTTACTTTGGAAAGTAAGATACACTGTACGGCCTTGATTTCCATATCTAAAAAAAATCTCAATGATACAAACCATATCGAGGAATATTTTGTTCGAATCAAGAGTCCTTTTGTCAGAACTGTAAACTTAATGATAATTTATTGGATTAAAGAAATCTTTTAAAACGATTTTTCAGTTAAGATAACTGCAATTGTTTTGTTGTTTATTTTGGTTACTATTTTTTAGACATAACAAAAGAATCTATGTTTTAAAAGGGGCTGATCAAATGAAAATACTTTTACTGATGCATCAGTTACACGAAGAAAAATGTTTATAGGTTAAGTTTAACACTCGAAACTAAACTTTCTGACCGTAAATTTTTTTTGCTCTTGACATCAAAATACTAGAAAAGATGGAAATTTATGCTGATCTTCTACGACTGGAATCGAAATGCTGTGGAGCTTTTATGAACATCATTTCGGATGTTGTTCTTATATATTTTCGTCGTGGGCCTATTGGCTCCGATGATATGATCACACAAATTTTCAACATTTGTTGTAAACGTTGATATCTTCTAACGTCGATGAACGTAAAGTTGATATCTTCAAGTGCACTTAAAATTTACTGTTTTTTGTCTATTTTAGCATTAAGTTTGCTTGTTTTGTTTGCTTTAGTGGAGAAAAGATTTGAATCTGCAATGTGCATGAGATTAATTAAAGCCAGTTCTAATAAGAACGTTTATAACTAGTAGTACTTTCTATAATTACTGACTTTCGAACCGTATTCTAAAAGACAATATTGTATCTCAATTGTGAAGTTTCTATTTTAAATAGATATCAGTCGATTTGTTGATAAAATGTTCGACTTTAAGTTCATTCTTTGGTAAAGTTTTCAATAAAATTAGGATCCCATTTAAACTTTCTTTCAAATAATTGAAGTTATCTTTGATTTCATCTTCTAACGAGCGAATTTTGTCAAACTTACGAAGAATTCTTTGTAAAGTTCAACGTTCCGAGATGAATTTCTATCCGTAAATTATCGAAAGATTGTGATTTGTGTAGAAGAATATCAGAACGAGAGTTTAACCTAGTCGGAAACACAAATTTAGAGTGACCAGAAGAAAAGAATCATGAGCTCCTTCCCATTGTCAGGAATGCAACAATAATTCTTCGTCGCTTTAATTTTCACTGACTTGAGTGAAGCAGTACGATGGTAGATTGGATTTCTATTTCTTATGATTTCACATTGTACCTACAGTGTTCCAGTCATACCTTCTACAATGTGCTCATTGATTTTATACTATCAATTCTGAATAGAAAAGACTCAGTACTATTTCAGAACGTACTTCAGTATTTAACAAATCATTCACAATTAAACCAATAAACCATTAATACGCCAATTCCAGCAGTCTTTTTTATTTATTTATTTAAAATGACTTTTTGATACTGGCTTTCAGAAACTTGAAAACGGGGAATTTTCTCTTTGTTACCTATCTCCAAGACTACAATAAAAAGTCTCGAAGACAACTTCATCTATGTTTAAAAGAACTTACTTTTTAAAATTCGACGCGTTGTGTTTTATAGGTATAGTAATGTATCTTGGGTTATGATAAACTTGAACGCAGTCTTCACAAGCTTTCACATTGTAATTGTCTTTCTATTTGATAAGGTTTGTACAATTTGTGCATTTCAGGCTTGTCAACTTTTCAAATTGTATATCTATCGAAATCTTTATAGAATGCAGGACGTAGGAGTACCAGAGCACTTCTTTTTCTGCAGATCTAACGTCAACCAAAGATATCTAAAAGTCATAAATTCAATTGAAACTTTTTAATTTTTTTTATAAATCCCATCAGATACTTTTTGTTTTCACTACTGTTTCTTTCCCTTTGTAGCTGTTTTCTCATTCAAATTCTTCTTCGAGATCCGACTCCACCTGTTTCTTGTCACACTTTTTAAACCGCATAAATATGCTGGGCCTTCCATTGTCTTGAATATCTAGGCTCGTTACTATACAAATGCTATAATGTTTCAACATTCCAGTGTTGTTGAAATGCTAATGTATTCCCTTGTATTAGTTTATTATGTTAGGTTGAATTTAATTCAATCGTTCCTTCATCACGCTCGAATATGTGTTTAATAATTGAGCACCATCATTAGCATGGAAATTGTAAATGTCTTAATATTCTAATAAGGTTTATGTCAAATTTGACTGATGTTGGTTCAATCGTTCTTTCGTCATGCTCGAATATGTATATAATAATTGAGTATGGAAACATCAAACATTCCAATTCACTTTAAGCTTTGAGAGACACTTGTTTGGTTGGAATTGGATTAATCATTCTTACGTAATGCTCGAATATGTGTTTAGTAATTCAGCCCTGTTACAATGGACACAGTAGATAATGTAAATTTGTAATGTGGTTTAAGTCTTTAGTCCTTTATGATAACTCCACGTTTCAGTCAAATTCGTTTAACTGTTCTCACATGATGCGTGAATATAAATTTTAATAATTGAGTCTCGTTAGCATGAAAGCGGTAATAAACTGAAAGTTAGCTGGAAAACTGGGGGGGGGGGGTTCTCAACTCTGTCAGAGTACTCAAAATGCCACTCTCGGAAGGAATATGTCCAAGGCCATGCTTATGTAATGGGTGAAAATATGTTTGTATGTATGTATGTAGGATGTTTTTTTTTAACATCTTTACTGTGGAAACTATACCAAAGAACTCAGACCCCCCCCCCCCCCTTCCCGAGTGTTGACCTGCAGTCAGCGATGACCACGAATGTTGGATTTCTAGAAAAACATAATTGTATTTTTGTGTCTGCAAAGTATGAAAACAACTAATCATTTATTTAATTATTTAACTCATTGTGTTTCCAGGATAGTTCCAGAATCTCCACGATGGTTGCTTGCCATGGGACACAATGATCGTTTCCTTCAGGTGATTCAAAAAGCAGCGAAAGTAAATAAACGACCTGTTCCACAGAATCTCGATAAATTTCTTCAACTTGTAAGTAGATACACAATATATTTATTATTAAAAAATATCAATAAGAAAAGCTCATACGTGATATTTATTCTGTGCTATGGAAACAAAATTTCAACGAAAACTAAAATTAAGATAGTAGCTTAACACGTCTGGATAGCTGCATATATCATTTATTGAATGGCGAGGGAATAATCTTTTCCATTACTGTAATAATTTAACATAAACCGAGAACGACATAGAGAATGGAATACAATCTAATTCTCTTTCTCTCTAGCAAAATTAGTTCCTTCAAAAGATTTTAACTTCCGAATAGTAAAAAATCTAAAATTAAGTCAAGTTTGTAAAAAACAAAACTAAAAAACTGGAGTTGCTACAATGTTTTATTTCCTTTCTATGTCAATGATAGTGAAATCTTTAAATTAATTAGTACCGAAATTAGTTATATTTATGAAGGCTTAAGCTCATTTTTAAAACAATAAATGTTATATGAAATGTATAATTTTCATTTTGCCTGCAACTACATAGGGAACGAGATTTTAAAGTTGGTTCTTCACATTGTTTTCAAATGGAGATACTATAGCTGAACTATCAACAAGACAATTTCGTTACCAGATGTTGAAAAAATTTAATCTGAAAGTATTGTGATTTTAACAGGAACTTGTTAATAAAATGTGTTAATAAGTGCATAAAACTTAAGGCTGATAGTGAAAAATAAGAGCGGAAATGGGTTCAATATTTACCTTTAAAAATACATATTAAACTCCCATTACTTGTTGTACGCATTCTTTACACTTCTTGTGCACCAGTCTAGGTCAAATTTAGAGAAACTGCGCGCTAAAAGTTCTTTACGTTAAATGAAAAATGTTGCCAGTACATTTCTCAATACATCGAAATGTAACCATGTAGTTTCCAGAATTAGTATTTTGTCTTATTGTTTGTTGATTTGACTTAGAAATGTTTTATCGGTCTTCTTTCAGCAACACATTCTTCGTCGAATAGTTATAGCAAGTCACTTCACATAGATCATACTTACATATGAAAGTTATGCTGCTATTAAAATCTGAACCATTGGACTTGATCCAGAACGATACACACATACACTTTTTTATTTCGCATAGGAATTCTGAACCTCCTTTTCGTAGCCTAGTCATTCTTTATTACTACGATCGGTCCCCTTTTTCAATTCCCGGTGATGGCTCAAAATTTCCTTTACCCAGCAACGTGAGAACAGTTGGGGAACTACTTGAATAAAGAAATAGCAAACTGTTAATTATTGCTTTATATTTAATTTTTAAGGTCTTTAGGCAACTGTGGCGCAGGACGAAATAGCAAGCTATAGTCACGTAAATAAGAAATCACGGTTGAGTGGGGCGTTATGCTGACCCCATACCCCTCTACTTGAATGAAATACTACTTTGAATATTCGATAGAAGTTTGTACGAGGTATATTATAATAAAAGGAGAGAGAATTGCAAAGATGCGTTCGTATGAAATTATCTGCAAACTCTTTTATTTCTGAAACAGGCATAAAATCAAACAAAATACTTATTTTGGAAACTATATTCAAGTAGTGGTCAGAATTCGTGAATGTCTGGAAATTGAAATTCGGATTCCTAAATCTGAATGGCAATATTATTTAGTCTGAAATATCAGAACGTCAGAATATCGAATGTCGGAATTTCGGAAACTCAGAATTCTGGAATTTTGAAAGTCGGAGATGTAGAAAGTGCGAACGTCAAACCTCAGGAAGACTGAAATTCCGGAATATGACAGCTCTGGAGAAGTCTTCAATGTTAAGTTGCGAATTCCAAATTTCACTTCGAATGTTCTCACATACCTACTTCAGATCTTTGGCTGCAATTAGAAACATAAAAAAATACCAAATAAATTTTTTGTTTATTTTCACCATGTTGTATGACTAAATTCAAATTCTTGCTAACACACACAATTTATGATTAATCAATAGATATTTCACACAATAGCGTTACCTTCGAAGGAATCTTTTCTATAGTGTAAGAAGTGTGCAATTTTTGTCGCATAATCATAGGTATATTGTTTGGATGTATGCTCACGTTTTTAACATTTTTTTTCATCCCATATTAGTCGTATTGCTTTAACTCAAATATCTAATTGTTTCCTTTCTACCTTTTCATTACAGCAAAATAAGGAAGAAACAACAAGGGACAAAGCTGCAACGGTTATTGATCTCTTCCGCACTCCAATGATCAGGAAATGTAGTTTTATTTTATACTTAATCTGGTTCACTGTTTACCTCGTCTATTACGGACTAGTGTTGAACCTTGCCAAAATAGGAGGAGACGTATACATCAATACCGTGCTATCTGGTTAGTCCTAATATATATAAAAAGAAATATCTACTCGAAGAAATTGTGTAGATTTTTTTTTTTTTTTTTAAATACTGGGTTTGACAATTTTCCAAGCAACTGGTACGAAATTACAATTCTCATGTCTGGGTCTGATAGCAGCATCTAAGCTAAGACTACAAACCGCTTTTGTCTGTCATGTTTATTTTTGTTTGTGGGAGAAGAAAGGAAAAACTGTTTTGATCAGGATCTTATTCCAGGTATTATCCCGGTATTCAATTTATATTCAAACATAATCACTATCTATACAGGAATGACTTTGTTTGCTTAATCATAGGAAAAAGAATATAATAATTTTTTGCTTTATAAAAGGACTTTTAGATAAATTTAATTGTTTCCTTTAGTTTCTGTGTTAGCTAGATTGTGCGTTATATAAAATTAAATAACATGATTATAGAATTTGTTGATATTGGATAGACTTTTGTGTTGTTCACCTTTCACATTGGTCAAGGTATACTATATTTTATTTTCGATAGTACTCTTAAAATATTAACTAAAATCTTGTCATAGTTCTAGGTGGTTCTGTACATAAGCAGGAAATTATCTGCATGGAAATTATGATTACTAGTAATTACTATTTACTGAATATGTTGTTATGTTAGAAGTGTGGTTGGTAAAGCACAGCGTAGTCTTGGACTAGTTCATTGGATTTCACTTTATTTCAATAATTCAGCTACGTTTGTGAAGCCAAATAAGACTAAAGGAAGACCTTTCTTGGTATAAGAATCAATGTGGGTTTATAGAATACTGTATTTGAAACAACTGTGAAAACTGAGCCTGTGTTGTCCCTGCTAAGTTAGGTGGAAACTGAAAATACTTAAACTTGTTAACAGTTATGTAAGATGTGAAATCTCTCCTTATGGGTTACATCGTAAAGGAACTTAATAGAATTTCATGTCAGGAATTGATATCAGAGTACCTCATAGTTTAGAGGGTTTGGACAATATATTTGGAAACAAGCAAGTAAACGGGAAGAGAGGACAAGGTTCATTGGCAGTACTAATAAGATTAATAACGATGCCAATTTTACGCTATCTCAAATAAAATATAAGAAACTTTTCAGTGAAAAATTACGTGGTATTCTTTGATAACGCACAGTATAATCATTTTTATCAATAAAATTCACGTGTAGAATATATATTAAAGCCTGGGCTGTTAACTTTGAAATCTGTCTGCCTGATAGCATTGGCTTTGGGTGGGCGGATCATAAGGGGAGATGGGAGACATCCAAAGGTGTTATTAATCATAATTATATTTCTTCTAGGTGTTGTTGAGCTTCCTGCCATCGCTATTAGTATATTCTTCTTATTAAAGCTTGGCAGAAGATGGCCTCTATGTCTAACTATAGTGGGAAGTGGAGTAGCTTGTCTTCTGAACTTAACAGTTCCTATTGGTAAGTAGAAATAGAGGAAAACCACGGAAATTAGGAGTGATTAATTCACAATTTTTTTTGTTTCTCTTCTTGAAAAATGTGTTTTATACTTAAAAAGATCTTCGGATACAACCTAAATAACATTATTCGATTCCAATTCTCACCCATTCCCTATAATTGTGTCGTTTAGCATCAGTCTGTATTACACAAGGCTACTACTTTGAGCTGGAATAAGAATGTGTGTTTCATTTCTGTAGTTAGTTCCAAAATTTTGTTGAAGGTAGAATAACGAAGTAAAGAATTTTAAGATAACATTGATGTAAAACGATATATTAGTATCATCAAGATTTTCAGATACAACTAAATCATTATTTGAGTATGCAATCAAGCAATATATTTTATTGATTAATCAGTCTTATATAAGCTGAAATGAGTCTTGCACGAAAAGGTACTAGACTTTCCTCCAGAAGAGAAAATCAAAATAGCGCATTCTAAAATTTTGAAGATTACCTGAAAGTCTCTCTTGTAATCATCTATTCATTTACTCTTTTTCCTTTGCTGATTGAACTTTTGTCTTCAGTCATAAGTTTCTGTTCTGTCTGTCTGTAGGCACAATAATGTGTAATTCGATAAACAATTAGATTTAATTATTTATTTACATAATATCTAAATAATTATATATTACTTTATGCTATAAGTTAATACCAATCCATCTAAACAGTTCTAGGAACTAGTCATGGATAGAAAAAGAATCGAGGAATTGGAAATACTGTAGATTATCTGAAAGTGTCACTCTTCACAATTCTAAATGTACCGACCAAGTATACTAGGAAACTAAAATCTTATTCCGTTTTTCGTCCATTACTTAAATATGAATGCAAATATACAATCAAGTTTCAAAACCTATAGCTAGATTTTTTGTGAGGGAGGGGGGGGGGGAGAGTGTATTATTGGCGTAAAGAGCATTCTAGTCCTAGGTTCAAAATTGTATCCAAAGCCTTTTTCATATAGTAAGTACTACACCCAAAGCTTGAAACAACCTCGAAAGAAAAGTTTCTTTGTGATACAACTCAAAGCTCTTAACGAAATTGAATTAATATGAGTAGCACGAACTGTGAGAATACGAAATGGAGTGAGTATATGGACAATAAAATTTTTAACTTTATGGATTTAACAATACAGGAGAATGAATGTTCCACAACTCGAGACACAAACAATTCTTCGACCGAAGAGAGAAATTGTTTACAGAGGGAAGCTTGTGCCATCTCTCTTTTAACAACTGAACTAGATGTTAACAGTGGAACATACGACTGCGAAATAAGTTCAGCAAGTACAGTAAATAATCGGACTCGCTTTATTTTTCAGCGGCAGTGTTTGCACTTTGCAAGAAATCAAATGTGTTCTTCTCTTGTTATTTTGAGCTGGTAGATCTTTCCGCTACAGGTTCAGGTCCTGATCTAAATCGAACAAGACTTTCCTTGTGGAATATTAATAGTTTTGCAATGTCAAATTGTCACTGGCTTTCTGAACATGGCAACTGAAAAGCGAAATTTGTGGAGGTGAATTACTGTTGTGAAAAAGGACACTTTACACTTCTGGTTGCGCCCACAACGTCTTGGAATCAAAGCTGAGAGTTGTTCAGGTTCCTCATTAATATTAATAGCCAGGCCGCGTACATAACAAGTTATACTAATCGCTGCTCAATTTATTATTTTCCTATGCAGGGGCATATTTAAGTCTGATTAAAACTAGACAGCTGCCTAGAAGCAAATCTGAGGGACTTTTTAATATCATTAACTACTAAGTTTCATGTATTATCTTTTTGGCAAATTATAAATAATTTTTGTCTCCTGTTTTTATTCATTTTTATTTTTTTCAATTAAGAGTAAAAGATAAATCTATGGTTGTGCACGCTATTTTTGTACTATATACAAAGTGTATTCTACAGGGTGAGTCAGACATACGGCTACAAATTTCATTATACATGTGACAGCATTATACATATAGATATGATGCCATACGAAAGACAATGCCTCAAACTAACGATAGACAACAATATCAAGTCACTGAACTAGCTTAAACTGCTCGTCGTTTGGAACGCAGCATATTTCACAACGTTTTGGAAACAAACACGTTGCTATATGTTACATGGACACAGGAATATCACTAATCTCTTCCTCAATTGTTGTTTACAGCATGTCCATGTCTCGCGGTTTCCGAGCGTAAACCGTCTCCTTAAAATATTCCCACAACTAATAGTCACAGGGTGTGAGATCAGTGGAACGTGCTGGCCATTCTATCAGCCTTCTCCTTCTCACCCATCTGTGTGGCAATTCGCGATTTAAAAATTCCCTCGCCCCAATAGCATAATGAGGGAGTACACCATCATGCTGGAGTAAGGAATGTTCGTGTTGAACACTTTTCATCACTTGCATAACAATTCATTAAGGATTGCACAGTACCGTTCACCATTAACGGTTTAGTTTAAGATTCGCATTCCTAACAATACTCCCCATTTGATCATTGCCCAAAGTGTGACTGATCAGCGTTTTGAACCTTTCTCTCCAATAATTTGCTGAATTTCACTCGCACAATAATGATAATTATGACAATTAATACGTTGAATACAGCCTTATCAGAAAAATTCAAATTTTTAAACCAACGTTCGTCGTCTTCATTCCTTAAAACTCATTCACATAGTTTCAACCGCCTGTCACTCTCATCCTCATTTAGTTCGTGAACACAAATCGGCTTGAGATTAGGCATTTCTCCCATTTCCAAACACGAGACACTGGATTGGGTCGATCCTAACTCTCGCGCAACTTGACGAGTCGATTTATGAGGGGCTTCTTTCGAAAACTTTCACACGACCACAATCCTACCTGTTGTTGCTGCATCAATGCTACCGCGAGACCTTCCAGAAAGTTTCCATTTATGAATATTTCCTGTTGTTAGCAGTAGTTTCCTCACTGTTGGCAGCAGCAATCTCATCTAAAAATCACGTCTCGCCAGTCTCACAGCCTCACGATCATTCTTGTACGCAATCAACCATGCTGCGCCGGTAACTTGCTGCTGCGTGTTCAGCGTCATTTTGGCTAGTGACGTCAATAGTCACTTGATACCTGAAATAACAAAGTTTCAAATTTAATATATCATCTACCAATTCTTTCTATAATACAAATAAGATACTACATTTAATTTAAACATGTAGCTATATTTCTGACCCACCCTGTAGTCTACACGAAACAATGCAGATGCACCAATGTCGAGTAATACGTCTTATTATGAAACACTGGAAATTTGAAACAGATCTTTCCCTTCTTTTACGTGTATCACTTCTACCGCAACGTCCAGCAACAAACTTAACGGCACTTACATTACATTACAGCACTTGTTAGATGTGTGTAACTTATAACAATAAATACTCGTACATCGTGTTGCCCCTTGTTATCCTATATAAATATAATATAAATAAAATCGTAGCAGTAACAAAATAATAACTTAGTGAGCCTGTATTTTAATAATTCTCAGTCCCGCAAGTCGACTACAATAATTTATAACTAGACACGCAACATAATCATCTGTGGCAGCCGGCGACTGAATTTCATTTGTAATCCTTTTAACGAGTGTAGTGGCCAGTGCATTAAAAATATCTATGGGTGTTTTATTGCTATTGTAAGATTTTAAAAAGTTTTAATTTAAAAGTAAGGAAAATATAATCTTCAGTCCTAGATTTGCTGATAATATGAGTGGCAGTCAAGTGCTTAGCAGTATCAAAACTGGAGAAAGACAAAGCAAATAAACAGAGAAAATTGTGAGAAAGAATGCACAAGTTTGCTGTTTCTACATTCTTTTCTTTAGCTCGCAATGTTTCGTGGTGTCCCCAAATCTTGCAACGTTAATTTAACTCATTTCCCTACATCATACAATGATGACATTTTGCACAGCGACGTAAGTCGAGTGACAATACAATATTCCATTGTTACTTTCATATATTTCTGTATATCTATATATTTTAAGAGCATATTTTAATATTGTTTAATATTCTTTATACTAAAATAAATACTAGCCTCAACGATCTTGGGTTTAACTTATTGCAGAACACTTGAGAATTTGGGTCACAGAACATTAGCTTGAGAAAAGTATCCGAGCACCAAAATAACTAAAAAAAAAAATTAAAAAAACTTTTTAAGACCTACTTTTCTTAAACAATTCGTACTAAAAAGTAAAAAAAAAAAACAAAAAAAAACAATTTTGTTTATGCATGATAAAAGAGAAAATAATGGGAGAAAGCAATTGAAGAATTTATAAAGTAACTGTATATAAGAGCGTACCCCATGCTTCTCTTTTTAATCATGCATAAACAAAATAATTACTTACTTTTTAGTACGAATTGTTTAAGAAAAGTATGTCTTTATTTTTTATTTTTGTTATTTTTTATACAACCAACTTATTCTGGCTCTAATCTAGATCCACCATAGTATCATAATCAGGGAGAGAATGTCACAAGTACGGAAAATAGTTGCGCTTCTGGTTTAGTTGAGCTTGATGTTTCCAATGTTAACATCGAAATGACAATGAAGAATCAATCAATTGAATTATTATTATTTTCCACCAGAAAGTAATAGTTGTTGTTAATAATAATAATAATATAAATCCATTGGTGCGCAATGAACTCGAAATAAGAGGTGGGTAAAAAATTTCACTACACACCGGTGCCAACTTTTAGAAAAATTTCAGAAATGACACTCATGGTGGTTAGTTTACCGAATCATGAAACTTTCTTTTCTGGTTTGTCATATGGGTCAGAAATAATTGATATTCGAGATAGCAGGATATATAACTTACTGCGACTAACAAGTTTTTCCCCTTACAATGCTCATTGATTACTGCTGTAGCGTCAACGACCCACACGGAGAAACTCTTATATGATTTTCGAGGAATATATTCTCAAAATTCGATATAGGTATCTCACAGATAAACGAGAAATATTGATGGTTTTGTTTTGCTATTGAGCTCCCCAGGAATGTGAACACTCACTTAAGAGCTTCGAAAGTTTATATTCTTCAACATTATGTAAGTATACTCCGAAGAATCAACATTCTGAAGCTTTAAACATTTTATTTCACCAGAGTTTCGGTAGAAGCTCCTGAGGTTACATGTTTCGTGGATTTGAAATTCTGCATATCACAATCTTGAATCGAATAACTATAACATGTCAACCAGTTTGTCAGAACTGAGATAGAACTTTCTTAGGTGAATTGTCAAAATTTGACACCAAATTATACAAATTCGTCAAAATTATTTTCAAATTCCCTCTGAAATGATCACCTTTGTTTATAAGAATATAATAATAATTTTCTCGTTCTGTTATTGATAAAGACATACCGAAATGCTGATATTTCAAAGATACAAATTAGCTTTAAGTTGCAACTTAAGCATTACAATCAAGCATGTTTATAATGCTTCACTTTTATTTCTTTGGTTGTGTTTCAGATGA
Source organism: Lepisma saccharinum (assembly GCA_022664845.1). Lineage (NCBI taxonomy): Eukaryota > Metazoa > Arthropoda > Insecta > Zygentoma > Lepismatidae > Lepisma > Lepisma saccharinum. The sequence goes on from JAGDQP010003297.1 coordinate 59,868, forward strand.
TGACAGCACGGAGTGGATAAGGATTATGTTTGCTATGATCGGAAAATTTGCCATATCTGCCTCAAATGCAACAATACCTGTTTTCACAGCTGAACTGTTCCCTACAGTGATCAGGAACCTCGGAGTTGGGTCCTCTAATATGGCTGCAGGAGTTGCGCTGATGCTAACGCCATATTTATGGAACTTGGTAAGAAATATACTTATTAGAGCTAAATGAAAATAAATAGATTCACCGTACTGAGCTAATGTTTTCCTAAGTGCATGTTCCGTACAAGTTGCATACGGAATCTCGATTCTGTAGATAAATATGTAAGTACTCTGTGAAAACTTCAAAATAAATACCAATCCTTTGTCCATATACATTGTTTCAGAAAAATAAAATTCAAGACAAATTATATACCTCACCATTAATTTCTCTGTCACAGATATTCTTATGGCGTTATACCTGTTGACAGCAGAGCTGAAAACGGGTCACTTTTAGTGTCACTTTTGACCCGGCCTGACCGAAAATAGGTGACCAGGTCTGAAACTTGACTCGAATTACCAGAGTGATCCGGTCCGAAATTTGACCCGAATGACTTGGGACCTGGTCTTGAACGAAATCACCAGATTGAATTAACTCGGCGACCCGGTGATCGAATCCTGACTCAGTTACCCGGTGGCAAAATCCTGATCCGGTGTCTGGTCTTGTTCCTGTGGTTAAAATCAATCCATATCATAATATGTGAGATTCTTTAAGAAGTGAGCTATGTACGGGAACTTCATATTTGAGAGTTTTAAACTGTTGTAATGCTTTTATTCTTTTTTTTTTTAATACTTCAAACACAAAATTATTTTAAAATAGACAGGGTTTTTACACTCCTCTGGCGGCAGTTTGTTCTTTTCGGGGATATGAGACTATTTCCATATGTTGTTACTATTGTTAGGAACTTTTCGGACAATTGTTATTGCGTCGTATTTTTTAACATCCCTGATCCCTGTATCCGCAGGTGGAAATACTGTTCAAACGCAACAGTGTATTATAAGGAAAGAATGAATTCTCTGCGTCGCCTTCCAGGTCGCCAGGTCAGACCGGGTCCCAAACATAGAACGGTACAAAACATGAACCACTTCAGTTCTGGTTCACAGATCTAGACCACAGCTCACGTCTGCTAAAGATTTAATTATTAGTATAGGTTGAGAATAAAGTCACACCAGAATAAAGCATAGAATTCAAGGTCAGAAAGATATTTGTTGACACAGGGTTGATTAGAGAGAACCAGACGATCCCGCACCTACGGCGGCCCAGGGTTCCACAAACCTAATTTCATTAAATGTAAATTTAAGTGAAGCGATAAATCGCTGCAAAGCTCCTAAGATGCCTAATAGGTTGCATTTGTATGCAAGTAGACCTGCATAAAGGCCCAAAAGCAGATAATGGGAACCACTATAGTCAGATATATATTTATATCATTAGTGACAATGCCAGGTGATGTTCTTTTATGTTTGAAGTTTAAAGAAATTTGTCCAACACTGCAGGGTCAATGTGTGCCAACTTGGAAAATGTAGCAAATCTTTTTGTTTGGAACTATACAATCGAGAAAAGCTGAATCTTTACGAAAAATTTATGTATCTTACTTTCTAGTCGGTAAACAGTATTTGATTCTCTTTTGCGGTATATACAAAATTTAGCGTTTTGGAATATCAAGTTATTTGAGTCTAGCGCAGATAGTGGCACAGAAATTGACAGGGATATTCTACCATACTAGTTCTCCATTACTGCACCATTGACAGCCTTGGTTACTTTCCTAAACTACAAGTTCATAGAAGAGTACAAGTTGTGTTTATTATTATAATTATTTCGATGTTATGATGAAAATATATCTGCCTACAGAAGTTTCTGCAGATAGAGGACTAAATTTTTATATGCAATCTAAGAACTTTCGAATGATACACCATTTCATGTACTTTTCAATGTATGTAAAGTGTGTTTGTTCGTATTAATAATTGTTAATGGTTGTTCAATTTGTATTCTGTAAGTTAGTAAATGTTTTACTTGTTAGATCGGTTAATTATTTATAGAGTTATTTGGGCGGTTACTGAATTCTGCAACGCCTGGAATAGCCATATTAATATAATCTTTGAAACAGTTATATCTCTTAAACAAGGCAGAGCGAATCTAAATACTTACCGACCCAGAATACTTACCTACCCTATGTGCTTCCGTCAACGTCGGATTACATTTGTTGGAATTGTTCCCTTCTTAGACTTCAATCTTTCGCGTTTTTAATTTTGTAACTCTGTTCGTTGAAGAAGAAATAGGTAGATAGAGACCCTGATATTATTTCAAAGTGTCATCTCAGCATATGTCTGATGTTAGTAAGACGAACCGAAGAAAACTACAGGTAGGATAACTGGAACTCGTTCTAATATCAGAATCCTCAGATAACAGACTCAGAATATTTCGCTGAGTCATGTAAGTCGGTAATGATTATTTTGCACTGCACAAACTACAGGAATAATGTAATTGTTTAACTGCTTATACATTATATCTCTAAATCTAACCCATGGTCTAATACAGCGTTTCCCAACATGTGGTCCGCGAAGATGGGACAGGTGGTCCGCAGCCAGACTTAAAAATGTAATTGTGATAAGATTAAGTCCGTTCAGTGATGATTCACTTTACTTCTACTTTATTTTACTCTGTTCCCGTAGGTATTCAAAACATGCCCTAAGATTTATTATGGTTAAAAACGCATAATATGCCCCAAATGTCAGTAAAACCCATAAATTAAATATGCCAAAATCACTTAGTGGTTCGTAAATTTGTTTCAGACATATTACTGGTCCTTGGATTTAAAAATATTGAGATACGCTGGCCTAATGGATACGGTATGCGGATCGGAATTGGGGAGGCATGCATATTTGAGTCCTGCTGCTGTCTTTACTCAGCTTTTCCAGAGTATTTATTGGTTTCACCAGACGAATGCCGATTTGATACCTAGATAAAAGACCAGCCCTGACTTTCCACCTTCCCTGCCTCTAAAAGTGTTCTAGCAGACGGACATATTCCCTTTCCCATGTGATGGGACAATACAATGTCCGTCTGTAAAGTCTATAAATGTAAATTTGTAATAAATTATGTGTGCATTTTTAGAAACTCTCTAATGTTGATAATTCGTTTCACCTTATAGGCTGAAGTAGAGAAGAGACTTCCTATGGGAATTTTAGGAGTGATGGGAATCATCGGTGGTTCTTCTGTTCTTTTGTTGCCAGAGACTGCCACGAGACCTCTGTTGGAAACTGTTGAGCAAGCTGAAGAATGGGCCAGGTAAGATCAAGGGTAGATTTATCATACTTAATTACTTCAGACAGTTCAATAACAGAACAATTAAGTATTGATTTGGTCTCGCCAATCGGAATTAAATAGATTCTCAGGTGCATTTAAATTTTGAAGCAAATAGCTAGAACTACTTAAAAAAAAACTTGTAGTCTCAGTGTATAGAGAATTTCAATGTTTGACTTCGTTTATTTCTGCGATGCAATTTACCTCTTCTGAATCTCAATCTGTAATCACGGGTATTAACCAATTACAATACTCGTCATAGATTAAGGAATAAAAAAAGTTGCCAAAGAACTGGAAAAAAAATTACCATAAACCAGACTCTGACGAATGACGAATGAATCCCAAGGCATGTGAGGCAGCATTTTTCATAGTGCTGCCCTCCCTGTTAGCGTATTTTGTTCTGTATACGAAACAACTAAACGGTTGCGCCATAGTGATGGCAAAATGCACAGGAGAGGGTTAGTGAGTTGAAGCGGTCGAATATGACAACATTTGGTTGATGAGCTGCGGTGGCGTGTCATCGTGATATTAGAAGCAGGACAAAGGTATGCCAACGTGGCTTGGTGATTCAGTGTCAGTCCTTCGCTGGTCAGCAGGATGTAGAACACGCTTTAGACAGGAAAAAATGCCTTGCAAAGGTACAGCGGAGATTCGACAGTACGTAACTTCGGGCATTGATCACCTATATATCAGTTTGTCTGTTCGAAGAAACATCTTTCCCTTGAGGACCACATGAAGGTGATCTATATGCCAGGAGACCAGTGTAGTGTGTACCACTTACTCCACAACAGGGATGGGTGCGTTTACAGTGGATAATAAGAGCACCTATGAATGGATCCCACAAGCAGTGTCAGTCAGTTACATCCTTCCATGAGAGTTCAACGATTTAGGAATATTATCTCGGCTTCTCATATAAGACCTTATGCACATGAAATAGGTGACGGATTCATTTTGCAAGACTAAAATGTCCGTCCGCATAGAGCACATTTAGTTGGCACATACTATATCTGGAGACTGTACTTGGGGGTGTACTATATCTGAATACTAGTGTGACCAACAAGGTTCCAGGACTTTGATCCTATGAAGTACAAGTGGGATATTCTGATTGGACACGTGGATGGCCTTATACCCCCATCACGAAGCCTGCAAGATCATGAAAGGGCTCTCCGCTGACAATGGACCTAAATACTAATGGAACTGGTTGATACACTTACTAACTTTGCAGCGTCGTTGTGAGGCGTGTGTTGCCACTCATTATGACCATATCCCCTATTATTACCTTGTTCGATCTTGTGCATCCTTAGGATTCACCACTTTGTGAGTCAGATCAGTAAAACATTATTGTAGGGGATTTCCAGATATATATCGATCAGGAAGAGGTGAAAACAATCACAACCATGGAGCGCTGGTCTAAGAAGCAAACCACACTACGTGTTAGCTGATGTTCCAAGTGCCAAACTGACGAGATAATACACAAATGGCCATAGTTTCTAATGCGATAACGATTTGTCCATCAAAGAGAAACGCAGAAAGGTAACTAAGGCCTTCGTTCCCCCAAGACTTACACAAGATGGTTGAGTCAGCTAAACATGTTAATCCATTTCATGTAATTCCAATGACTTCTTTGATTTTAAGGAAGCTGCAGAAACACTGTTGACATACAAGAAATGCAACATTTTCGAATGCACAATGTTCAAAGTGTGTCATTAAAACTACTTACAATGACAGAGACCATTGGAAGTTATTCGATGTTTTCAGAAGAGGAAAATCTATGGCTGAAAGATTAGACTAATTTCTCTCCTGATAAAAGAAAGATCTGTCAAACATGTTGCCTTTCCTTCCTGAGAAGCACACAGTTTATAGAACACTTTCAGCAGCTCAATGATTGCATGGAACAGTTTGCGTGGATAGTGTGTATTTTGTCTACAATGGAGATATTGGTAGAGGAAGGGTTCAATAAAAACTTAATCTTCTATTATCTAATATCATATTGCTGTAACTCTGATCTTCTATAACCGTAAATACAATATTGTGCTTCAACAGGCATAGCACTTCCAACAGTAAACTCTTGAATGGTACACGGAACCAAAGATTGCTTCGTATGGCACATAGAACGTTCTTATTTATGTTTGTCTCTTCAACCATTCGGGTTTTGGCAATTCTGACGTATACAACTCTCTCCCGTAGTGTCATAGAACTGCCTGCATTACGTTTGAAGGTAAATTTCAAATTTGTCGCTTCGAACGTTTAATATTTTCACTTGTTTGATTAATTTAAAATACTGTTTGGCATACTTTTGCTGTACCATATATATCAACATAGTAAATTTAACTGGATCCATATTGTTAATTACTTGCAGCAGCATATGGGATAACAACATGAATTTGTCAAGTTAAAAATGGGAACGAAGTATTTAGAATAATGTAGACTGAGGAAAAATAACACTTCTAGATTTGTTTCCAACTGAAAACAAGTAAAATGGATCACATTCTCAATAATTCAAAACAAAAGTCATCCACACACGAGATGTTGGTTAACGGTTGTTTGTTGAGAGAGAAGTGTACCTGACAACGATTCGTCTTTGCGCCCAATACTCAGAGCAAGGTATTACAAAGTACAGCTAGTACCTTACATCCCCATCCCCTAGTGTACACGATGAGAAATCTTAAATATAGCCCAACTTGTACATAATATGTAAATTTATCTGTATCGTCTACCAGCGTATTAAACTGTAATCTCTCTGAAAACGTAGTTCTTTTAGTAAGTAATTTATAACTTCTATATTCCTTTTAATCTATTCATATTCTAGTATGAGCAGGCTTAGACGTAAGTTCGTACAGCTACTACCAAACATTTCCCATTCACAACCAGTAATACTTCAGTCAAATATCTTATTTGTTATAACGTCAACAAATAATTCATGTACGTACATGAAGTTAAATTATATGAGATACTTCCTTCTTAGTAGTGATTATCTTTTAAAGGATAAGATCTTCTGCTATCTTCTATCCCTATAAATACATGTAATTTACATGTAATTTCGATCATCACGGACAAGCCACTGAATCAATTTCAATCATTTTTACATGAAGATTCTCATATCATTTAGGCGATACAGAAAATCATAAGGCGTGATAATCGATGATTCCGGCCAGAACACTAGATTCTTCACCATCACTTTTCGGTCTACATGACCTCTATCAAATTGAGTACTAGATTGTCCTTGGTACTTCTGGGCACTTTGGGAGGTAAAAGCGATCGAGAATGGAATTGACCACCTCCTCACTTCGTGCCGTAGGTCGAGAATGTGTGGATCGCTACCTCCACATCGAAGATCTTTACCTTTTTTTTACCTTTGGTTGATCAGAGGAAGAACCTCAATATTATAGTAAATGGCCATAATTCACAAATGAGTATCAAATACATGCGAGGTTCTCAAATCCATACAGTTAGACACAGCTACACTAATGTTTGCATGAAAACTACATGACAAAGGGAATTATAACCAACCTTGTAACACGCATGCTTAGTGACCATTTTTCTAATACTTTTGACCCCACACCATCAAGCTAATCTGCTTATAAAGCTCAGTTGCTGTTATCACATGAGGACTGCTGAATATGTCCCACCAAATTTACTTTCTCAATTACTACTCTTAAAATGTTGGTCATATTGAAATTCAGTTTGGTTTAGAATTGATTAAGTGATTAATTAAATGTGTATTAAATTCCAAAACATTTATATGTATCCTTTAATAATATGTAATAGTTAATCATAAATTGTACTTCTGGTTGCATAATGAAGCGAAGGCGATATTGATAAATAAATAAATAAATAATTATTATTTCTTATTTTACCCAGGAAACAAAGGTCCAAGAAGGATGAAGAGAATGATGATAATGCAAATAGTGTTTCTCCACCATGTTGAAGAGTTATGATGGACCCTGAACGTCAAAGAACAATTTTACATTAGATCTGAGTTATGAGTGTGTGACAACTTAAGAGAAATAAGAAGCAATACAAGGACATTAGAAGAAAGAGTCTTCCAAAATTTTAATCGTTTGACTGTCTTGAATAATTATTATGTGCAGGACCCTGAACTCGCAACTGAAGGAGAAACATCAAAGTAACAGGGAGCAGACAACTCTCTAATTTGAGAGTTGCACTGTATTTGATAAAAACAATATTTTTTCTCCGCAAATTGCACGAAAAAGAGAATAGTGATAAAACGAAGTTGTATTTGGACAAATTTTCTTTTAGTATTTCTTTGAAACTGCTTTTATACTTATCTTAATATGTGTTTTTCTAAAATCATCTATTTCATGTTGTTTGTTTGAGTATGAGTTAGTCTGGAATCTTTCAGGTATTCTACAATTTTTGTACTTTACTTCCGACTTAAATATGAGATGAAACAAACCTTCAGTGTTGCTTCATCAGATATTAGAAAAAAGCTCAAGCTACTCACGTGCAATAAATACTCTATTCAATCTATATCAATCCACATGAACATTGCACAAGCTAAGTTTGACTTAGTTTGCAAACTAATAATACCTGACAATAATTTCAACCATTTAAGTATTACTGCAACGTATATGTTCACAATACAGCTAGTCTTCCATGACAGTATTTTTTAATAGTTCCATAAGAATTTACACTGTTGCATCGAGAATTGTCTTTCAAGATTTTAAGACACCAACGTGTTTTATTTTAACTTGGAGTGTAAATACTATACATAAGTGGCAATTTTTTTACATGTTAAATATATTTTTGACAATAACACAATGCATTTTAGTTAGGAAAACAAGGAATGTTTGTATGTACAGTATATAACAATTACTATTAGAGACACGTTCCCAAACCTTATGCATGGTACCCCTTCGATGAAAACTGTGAGGTGCATGCCACTCTGACCGCAAACATTCATGTATTTTTATATGTACCTTGTATAATAGTGTTCCTTCTTGTTCTTTTGACCTAGATATAGTTCTTTGTTTCGTAAGTCTGCGTTCTCTTACAATTCCGTAACGCACTCTAAGGGCAACGCGCCCGAGGTTGGGAACCTACACACTAAAAGTAATAGGACGTAGATTTAAGGTCTAACGTTGAAACAGCCACTGAAACTAGAGCCTTGAGCTTCGAACATTTTACTTCAAAGCTTGAGCAGTTTGTCAGTAGAAACTATTTAATTAGTTCGATGTTTTAAACTGTCTATAATTATTACGAGTTTACGGCAAACTACTTAAAAATAAATTTAGATTTCTTCACTTTTTCTAGTCTGATTTCATTTTTGTTTAGTTTAATATTCATAGTTGAATTACTCAAAAATGCATTAGTAGCAAAGATAATGCCAACTTACGTGTTGTTTCGTACATTATTACCAAATCATTCATTTGAATTATTTAACATAAAATAAATCATTCTTGATATGCACTACCGTTATCTTTTATTTCATTATGCATTCATTGAAATTTAAAGTTAAAAATAGTAAATGAGATAATGAATTTTTCTACTTCATCATTCGATCCACATTAATTTCAACACACAATAGAAAGCCGGAATAGATCAATATTAATCTTAAATTAGATAGCAACATTGCTCATTACATTTCTAGAAGTTTTATTTTAGTTATTTTTAGGTTAGTGTTAAGTAAACGAACTGTAGCTTTAGATAGCAGCCTTACCTCCGTATCTCCCTAACGTATTTTTATTGTTGTACAAAATTTCAATGCTGCTCCTACAAATTCAAGCACAGAGAGTTCAAACTTTCACAGAACAAAGTTCATAACCATTTCAAGAGTTCAATCCGTACGGATTTTTCATTTTCTTTTTTCATTGTTGAAAGAGATTCATTGTTATAGGTCTGGATATTCACAACAACAATGAAGCTTCTTCAACAATAAACAAAGAAGAAAATAGAAAATCGGCACAGATTGAACTCTTGAAAAGGTTACGAACTTTGTTCTGTGAAAGTTTGAACTCTTTAGGCTTGAATTTGTAGGAGCAGTATTGCAATTTCGTGCAACGAAAATAATACATTAGGGACATACGGAGATAGTGCTGTCATCTAACGTTACAGATCGTTACTTTACCTTAAATCAAATTGTTAAACTTTAAATAAACACGATAATGTATGTAGATAATCGCATGTTGATAAATCTAGCTTTTTTTTTTACTGTACATATGAAATTCTGTAGTTCATTGCGTATGTTGAAAATTGTATTTATGCTTTTACATTTTGTAATTATTAAGTGTGTGTAATGTATGTAGATATTCCTTTTTTATCAGAAAATAAAGTAGTTAAAAAATAAAATATGAACTTATTTCTTTGTGAATGCTTGAGCTAAAAGTTCCTACAATTCACTGTTCATGGGTGTAAATGTAACGAATAAGTTAACAATACAGTGCTTACATTATTTTAAGGAATAGATAAATATTTACCAACAAGTCATAAGCAGTGTATCCCTGAAATACTGCAACAAAATTCGGAAGATGATTATTCATACCAAAACGAGAAAAAGAAAATTCCTTGGGAAGACATTTCAAAACGTGTAGTTTCGGAGCTTGAGGTAACCAAATGTGTCACAACATATTCACAAATGTTGTAATAAGCTAATCTCCGGAAACAATGACGTAACATGTATCGACAAATCACGTAAGCTGTGATTTGATATATTTTAGCTGTGTTTAAAATGTTTATATTTATCTGAATTTCCAAGTTTTGTTTAAACAATGCTGTACGTGAGAGCCAGAAGCAGATAGGTCTAATTAGAGTCAACACATTAATGCAGTTTTGTACAGTATACAAAACACTTCACATAGTGGTTGCATGATTCTAGTTATAATCATGATAAATAATGTAAAAAAGTATGTATGTTATGTAGTTTACACACTTAGTTTCTGTCAAAGAAAGTATTTTTTTTCTCGAAAACAAGGATTTATGACTTACGTGGTTCTGGTTCTCAGGTACAGAAATAACATAAGTGGTTACTGGTGTAGGCTATTATGTGTTTACAACCACGAACTATTGCTTTGATATGTAAAGGTTGTAAAGTGAAAAGGTATACAGTGGGATACTGTTCCGGTTTATCTGGATTGTACAACATACACGTGTGCTCATAGGCGCCAACTTTTCAAAATTCCACTGGGTGCTTACATTTAAACAAATCCTTTTAAAAAGGTTTAATACAAATATTGTTTAATACAAAACAAAAATTTTACGTTCACAGGCTATACATAACGCAACATACAATTTCACAAATATACAGAAAACAACGTTTTTATGTTTACTGTTACACAAACCATTAAACACAATGGAGCAAACAAAGCTTTAGCGTTTGAAGTTAAAAAAAAGCACTTAACAGAACTATACAGTTTATTAGAAAATTATTTCGCAAAATGTTGAACAATGGTATTTCCTTAACACAAATCGCTCCCTGGGGAGGGGGACCTCAAAACACCATATCAATGCAAATCATTTCCAGAAGGGCCTGCTTCAAGTACTACTGAAGCACTGAAGGTAGACGAAATATCAAATTCTTAATTTCATTTTCAGGATATATAACCTTTAGAAACCGAGTGTATGATTATCATAATCGTATTTATTTTAAAAAAATCTCAATTTACATGTTACAATCTACAAGCAAATGAGATTTTGAATTTTTATTCCATTCCATATTCAGTAGCTCTACTGATGAATTCATTGACAACACAGTTTAAGTCCACATTGTCCACGTCATCCTTATTCATGTGCAAAATTTCTATATTTAATCGTCGTTGACCCGTTGTTGATCTGAGGAAGTTCAGGGTCGACGGAGCGCTGAAAATGGCCTCTCAGCTGTACTTGTGGAAACTGATACTGTCAATATAAGTCTTATATATTTCACATATTTAGAAAGCATATCACAAAGGAACTTATTGTCAACCGATTTAAGGAATATCACGTCACTTACATTCTGCAATAATACATTTTTTTTATTTAGCCACATCTAAAACACATCACAATCTAAAAGCAGTTTATCTTTCTCGAAATCTGAACCATAAAATAAAATTAAATCATTACTTTCGCGTTTAACAGTGATTGTTTGTGATCCAGGTTTGCCAAATGGTCCATTACATTTTCATGGAACCTGGTTCGCAGTGAATTTTGAGTTGGGTCCACAACTTCAAAAAACAGTTTTCTGTAAAGCTCTTCTGAAGATTCAAAAACATGGGGCTCAGTACCATCATCAGTACGACGAGGAACGTTTCTTTTTCGTGGTAAAACGGGTTCATCCAAATCCAGTTCGTTGACCCGCATCTTAATATCCATCCATAACGAACCAAATCCATCTTCTCTTAATGTGATCAAAGAATCCAATAAATCTGCTGTATTTCATTTAGCCTCATGAAGATGGAGGGACTTCTACAACTCACAATTTAACACTTTGATTCTTTTGAACACAACAATTAGCAGTTTCAATAGAAAGAGAAACTCAAATTCTTTCATTTTATTGAAAACGGCACTTGCTTTGGCACCTGTTTCATTCTTTTCTTTGGACAAATTTTGGAAGAACTATAGCAAAACCTCGTAGTTCAATACTTATTAACCAAATGATCTTCATGCACCAGCGCGTAGGACAAAATGGTCGAAGTGAGTAGAAGTTCTTACTCTTGTAAAGACTCAAATAGTGATAGCCTCTTTTGGGAGCTCTTTATAAAAGAAATGAGAACAAGGATAAGAGCTATAAAGTCTTAATTTTGTCAATGTTCTGTAGTGCATCTTGTACCACTAAGTTCAATGTATGAGCTACACAGTGCACAAATATAGTTCTCAACAATCTTACTTTGCAAGCCATTTAAATGCCCACTTAAGTTTGCAGCACCACCGTAGCACTGCCCCTGACACTTTGTTATATCTAGATTAAATCTAGCAAGTACATCTTTAATAAATGAACATAACGTTTCACTTGTATCACTAGTTTGGTACAGTCCAAAGAAATTTTTTTTCACGTTTAAATTATTGTCTACGGCGCGAAAGCAAGTTGAAACTTGTTCCACTATCGAAATGTCACATGTTTCGTCAATGATCAGTGAGTACCAATTACATTCCCTAATTTGATCCAAGAGATTGTTTTGAACCTGTTGCGACATAACGTTTATAATTTCATTTAGGATGTTGTGAGATTGCAGGATCTCACTTATATTTAGATATAAATATCCACTTATATTTAGATCGCAGAAGCCAAGATTTTAATTCAGGAACATCTTCAGCTCGAAGATTGAGTAACTTCATAAGATTCGAACTAGAATAATCGTGTCTGCGAGTAGCTAATCCTTACTGAGCAAGATATTTAAGGGACGTTATGATTTTCATAAGGAATAATCTTGCTATCTTCATTTCATTTAATTTAGCAACAGACAGAAACGCCGATACATTTACACCTTTCTTGATTTACAGTACACGTCAGAATTGCTGCTCTATGAAACGAATGTTTTTTTGTTTTTGTTTTTTTGTGAATTTTAAACCTTTCTATTGCTTTCTGCCAAGCTGAAAAGCCTTCTTCGACAAATACATTTATTTGCTTTCTTATCGGATGTGGTATATGCTGATGGATTAGTGCCATGTTTCGCCGCAATCTTACAAACAGAACAAGTTGCTTTATCTACAACATTATCATAATCAAGCCATGGATAGCTCTGTTTTCATGACTGCTGGAAGGACCTACCTTTCTTCTTTATCTCTCCTTCCAGTATTGCGCTGTTGTTATTCAACGAACTAATCGATGTTAATGTACGACACATGACTGAAATTTCGGTGTCACTACTCTAAATATTTGTATGTTTAACAAATTTGTCCATTTTTTATATTAATATAGATTCCACAAACTAAAAATTCTCAAACTATAAAATTATTCAAGAATAACAAGAAATTGGCGGGCCTCCTTCCTTTGTTTCAGAGTTCTAGTAGAGTTGCCACCTTGTGACCTTCGCTTGATGTCGCGCGCGCAGGGTAGGAAACTCTTATTTATTTACGTAGCATGTAGAGTTTTTTTGGGCGGAATGCGCCGATTACAAATTTTTATATTCTGTGGTCGCCGACCACTGGTCGGCATTAGTTTAACAAGGTTGGAAACTTCTTCCCGGTCCGTGGTACGCGTCCGTCACAGAGAGAAGAAGTTTATCTTATTCGCCAGCTTAAGAACTTTATTATTATATTGGCATGATCATGGGTGCTCCGCACCCTTTACAATTTTTCGACAGGTGCTCAAACTCTCGAGCACCCACGTGCTCGGTGCCTATGCATGTACTGTAGTTTTATCCCTTAAATACAGCCGTGCTTTAAAACAACGGCTACCATCTGCAGTAAACTGACAAGACTTATTAAAATGATAGACAGTGCACCTAATTGAAATCAAACTTACACTTCATGTAGATACAGTACGTGTTTGGTTTATACTCTTGTAAAAGTAAGTAATGATGCACAATAAATGAAATAAAATTTGTATAAATTATAGTATTTTAACGTCGTTAATGATTTCTACGGATTATTCGCATTTTTGGTTATACGGATTGAGGTCCCGTTTGAGCCGCATGAATGGGATTTCATTGTATAAACTTTATATTTTCGTTTCATTCTAAGCAGGGTTTCTAGTGCCAATTTGCGTCTAGTTTAACTATTGTTGTGTGTATAAATTTTCATTATAGTAATAAGTATACACGTTATACGATATTTTTCTGTTCTTATTTACGCTAGTCTGAATTTAGCAGAAAAGTGTACTTAAAAATGTTTGTTTTTTCTGCATTAGAATCTTGATAAAATGCAATGAAAAGTTTGAAGGAGACTGGATAGAAAGTCAGCTCTTCCATTTTAGACAACTGATTTCTTCTTTTAAACAGATTGGCTCGGTTAAATTTTGATATTATCTTATTTTTGACAATTTCATAATGTCCCGTTACTCCTTTTTGAAAAAAAAAATATAAAGAATTCTGTAAAACAGGATTTATTACGTGCTCAGAAGTCACATTTCCAGGAACCTAAACAGATTTATTTCTTAAAATGCAATTGTTAAATCATATTTTATGGCTCATAATTTGTTTGTAAGTATTGAGAATTCCTTCCCAGAGAATGACTGTAACAATCAATAAAGTATTTTTAAAATGACCAACACAAAATATTTTTTCGTCTGTTTTCTCACTCATTCACGTGTGTTTATGACCTGCACATATTGTTCGACTATATCAACAATCAACTAAACTACCTGTCATAGAAACGTTTTCTGACCACATTCCTTCCTTTAAATGCTTCATTTTTATATCTTCCTTGAAATTTGTCCATTTTTAGGAGAACTGTACGTGCATATTGGCAACTTCTTTTGTTCGAAGGTGAGAAAGGAAAGAGTGAATATTCCGATATATACTAAAAGGTCTTATGCTTAACAGTATACATAAAACAAATATAAGGGAAATCATTGGATCTTAAATTTTTACTGCATTCAAATGAAAAGTGGGTTCATATTGTGTCTGAAATTGGAGGAGGAAGATTATCTTGGATTAAGAGGACTTAAGATAATCTAAAGTGAGTATTTATTTAAAACTTTATGGTTCGATTACAATACAATAAGGTAAAAATACAAGAATAGAGATCTTTGCAGACAGAAGTACGAAAACGATATTCGACCATGTGTCATTTATTAAATTAATTGATTAATGACATTAATTGAGGTGTTCTCGAGAAGAAGGACCTATGTAAAAAAATTGTTCCGAGAAACAAAAAAAAAAAAACGAAATTTGTGCTACTTATATTTCAATAATGCTATACATTTGAAATTCGCTATTAACATATACATTTTAATATTATAATAATATATTTTGGTATAATCACATGTAGTAATTTGTTATAGGTTCTTTTCCCACTGAACTGAAACACATTTTCATTATACCGCACATAGTTTAATGCGAGTCCAATTGCCGTGAAATTTCATGTCTGGAGGTTATGAATTATGTTGAAATCGATTTTGAAGTCAAAACTGTACACATGTGTGTTTTTAGTTCAGTGGAAAAAAAGGCCTATAACAAATTAAAGCATGTGGTTATACCAAAAAATATCATTATAATAATAAAATTTATATGATAATAGTGAATTTCAAATGTAAAGCGTTATTGAAACATTAGTAGCATAATTTTTCTTGTTTCTCGGAACATTTTTTTTTTACTTTCAAATTTCGAAACCCAAGATGTCGGCAGCACGAAAGAAGTGTTGAAAACTCATCTGATTATTGTCTGGTTAAGGAAATAGAGTTGAATTTTGACGTTAAAAATTTTAAAATCCCAATTGCGTGATAGATATTCAATTTGGAATTTTAAGCCTGCGACTTCGAAGCGATATTCGATTCAGTTAAATAAGCTGCCATACTTTTTCTTCGTTTTCTCTTCTCAAAAGTAGACACTGATTTCAAAACAATATATATATATATACCGAGCCACCGTAGGTCAGCAGTAGAGCGTTGACGTAGCATTCACGAGGTTGTAGGTTCGATCCCAGAGACCGACCATTCTGACTGTTTTTCCTCAGTCACACCAGGAAAATGTCGGGATGCCACCTTCAACATAGGCCCTGGCCACACCTTCCCGAGACTTTCCCCCACCCTTATCCTAGCCTGAGCATTAGATGCCTAAAGGCCATAAATAAAATTCAATAAACATTTTCGTAATTCTATCTATTTTGCCAAGTGTTTCTTTCAGGAAAAATGTTCTGGGAGTATTGTACATTTTTGGAGAGGGTGAATGAGGAGAGAGAGCGAAGTCTTCTATTGGGAGTTACACCACGTCCGGTGCGTAGTACCAGGAGACCTCACAGCCTCATCAGAAAAAAGGAACGAGGTAGAGGGACTTAGAAATTAATGGAAGAAGTACATGGATTATGTTCACACTAAATTGATAAAACGTTTTTATAAATTGTACGTTTGCAGAAAAAGTGTCACAACTCTAAAAAAAAGTATAATTTTACAGCAGGAACAGAAGTAACGCACGAGAAGCTATATACAAAATCCGTCAAACGCTTAAGCTATCTACCGGCCAACGTTGTACAGTGTTTCTTTCAGGAAAAATGTTCTCTTTGGCTCCATTAAAAAAAAAGCAGTAAAAAAAGTTCGAATAACAGAAAAGAATGGGAGAAATATGTGGATTTTATTGACATTAAATTAGTGACACGTTTTCATATCTACTAAGTATATATGAAGAATCATGAATTACGTCTCACATTCATGCAACCACCACATCTGTTCATTAATTTTCCATAAACTAAAACCTCATTTATCCGGACTTAATGGGACCGATCCAGAGGCGTAACTACATTTTATTTTCCCCTTCCCCTCCGCAAGAGAATACCCAAAGCCGGAAGTGGATTCGGCCAATTGAGAGGCCAAGATGAAGGTCCCCTTTGGAAGGGTCGGGCCTCCCGCATTGCGGGGTTTTGCGCCATAGTAGTTATGCCCCTGAACTAAACCTGTTCAGCATAAACGAAATTCCGGATAAACCAGATTTACATTTTTTCATACTTTAAACAGGAATTAAATTCAGGGTGAGCTCCTATTTTTGAGGGAGTGTTGGGGTAGGTCCACCTTCACGTCATGAATCTTGTGTTTCTATATTTAATTTTACCTATGGCCTTTAGGCATCTAAGGCTAAAGCCGGAATAGAGGAATGCAAAGTATAGGGGAATGTGTTGGCCAAGGCGTAAGTTGAAGGTACCATCCCGGCATTTCCCTGACGTGACAGGAAAAAACTCAGTCAGGATGGTCGGCCACTGGGTTTGAACCTATGACCTCACGAATGCTATGCTAATGCTATACCAACTGAGCCACGGTCGCTCGGTTGTGTTTCTATATATAATACTATGCACACAGTACGTCAGTCCACAATTATGCGGTAATATTTGGTCAATTACGAATCAACAACTAGGATGGGATATACTTGTTAGAATCGATATTTGAATGGGAATTCGACTTATCGCGCAAACTGAAGTACCTGTATTTCTTTTCTGTACATTATCTAGTCACCTCTGCATAATGTTGCAGTTTTAGAAACGAAATCTTAAAAACGTTTCACAAGGAATTTTCTTAATTCTTGTGACAGACACTAAAATTATGCAATCGTAAATTATGCAATTGTAACCTTGTTTGCTTCACTAAACAGGTTGTAATTCTAGAAGAATGAATGAACCCTTGTTGCCACAATTTTGTTAGTTTTAATTGGAAAGGTGATTGACTCAGTCAAGGGGGTAATACGCCCTGTCACCCCTCTAAAAGAAACACTGCCGATGTAATTAGCTTTGTGTGTGTGGTTTTTTTTTGTCAAAGAAGGAGAATGGTTTTCTAACGCTTTTCAGAAATAAAATTAGAAAATAAAAAAAATTAAGGTTATACTTTTCTTGCGGACGTACGATATAAAAATCATGCATTACGTCCCATTCATGCAACCTCCGCATTTATTCGTTCATTTACCATACTAATATTCTCTCTCTCACGGGAAGGGCGTAAACCATAGTACTGTTAATGCCCATACAATTCATTTTATCTTATCTTATCTCTCTCTCTCTCTCTGTCTTTCACACACACACACACACACTCATATATAATATATATATATATATATATATATATATATATATATATATATATATGTAATTTACAGCCGTATTCAATCCACTACTGGATGAGCCTTCTCCCGGAGGGAGGAGTTGGTCTACTGCTCTCACACTGACCAAACATGATGGGAGAGGAGAGCCGAAGCTCTCAACTTAGATCGCCACTTTTATTCACACAGCTCCCCAACTGCATCACGATGCTGGGTGAACACCGTTCCAGACCCTCTCGCTTTGGAAAATATCACTTGGCAAAGCCGGGAATGGAACTCGGAACCCCAATATCAGAAGTTAGCGACTAACCACTAGACCAGCGGGGCGGTCTATATATAGATATATATATATAACAAAAGTACAGTGCATATTTGTCGCGTAAGTCCCGTCTTACAAGTCCTGTTCTTTCGAGAAATCATTATGTTCACTTATGATCCCGCAAACTGAGACTTTTGAGAATCACTAGTCACCTTTGCAAACTGTAGCAGTTTAAGAAAAAATCGTTGAATAGATACAAAAACTTTACTTTGTATGGACCAGTGTAGTAATTCTTGAATTCGACCCGTCACGATTATATTGTTAAAGGTTTGCTAGTTAAATTCCACAAACATCAATGATCCTGACGGGATTCGAACCAGCGACCTTCGAGTCGCAGGCCTAACATCTCAGACAACTGGGCTGCCTGGTCCACTTCAATACGTGCAATACCATAAGAGAAACTTTAATTGTATAGAGTGACACAGGCTAAAATTTTGCAATTGTAAATTTACAAAGTTTCTTGTTTGCATTATGCAGGCTGTAATTCTAGTAGAACAATGAATGATCTCTTGTTGTTCCAATATTTGTTGTTTTAAAATTGGGGTGATTCAGTCTGTAGGGGTAATACCCTCCGGGAACACCTCTGAAAGGAACACTGTTTTGTCTATTCGTATCCTACAAGCCTTCATTCACGTTCCAAGTATATAGTCTATGGCCCTGAATATCAAATAATTTGTTCTTTTTCACTGCCAGAGAAATAAATAAGTGGGTTCGATGCCAGCGGCCGACCATCCTGACTGAGTTTTTTTCCAGGTTTTTCCTCAGCCACACCAGATAAATGCCGATATGGTACCTTCAACATAGGCCCTGGCCTATACCTTCCCGAATCCTTTCACCTCTTCTATCCCGGCCTGAGTCTTACATGCCTTTAGGCCATAAATAAAATTCAAATTAAGAAAAAATAATATACCAAACAATTAGGGTTGCTTGTCTGTTTTCCCGGACGCGTCTGCCCAGACATCGCCAGTCGCGACCACTTTTTTCTCTCTGGTGGGTTCTAATGCCTCCAAAGCTGTACTCACGTTCCTTCCTTGACATTGTGGAGCAAGTAAACTTCAATGTCCGGATGACTTCCGAAATTGAATGTCCCATTCGACTATCACCAGCTATTATTCCGCGCTTAAACGCCGATAATTTCAATCGGGTTTGCCAACATCCCGGTACACTATGTTTCACTGCACTCACAGAAGTCCAACTGACCACACTGAAACTGCTTCGCGCCGTTCGACCGGTTTGCCGTGATGTTACCGCTCCGTCAACTAGTTTCCTGCAGCTATTCCAAGACTTTCGGCACTTCAGTGTAATATGTAGTAGATTATAGATGTAGAACTGCTATGCTATTACAGGAGGACAGGTATGCCACGTGTGTCTTATAAAGTTGTTGATATTTTGAAAATTATACTTAATTACGGTCAGAAGATGCTGCTTAGAAATGTTAGCAATTGTAAAGAAAATAAAAACGTAAATTATTTTGTGTGTGCTCACACTGCTTTATTTGTTTGGGACATACACTATTGCTGTCAAATGATTGACGTTTAATTTTGGAACAGTATTCAGAGTTCATAAATTTGCATTTACCAAGGAATCAATTAAGCCAGTCAGTACGTTAGTAACAATTGATTCTATATACAAGTGTTAGTAAGAAAGGACATAGTTATAGTGTGCCGTATAGGGGTGGGAGGAGATGGCTTACTTTGATAGATATGTTTAGAAGATTTGATTTGAGAAACAAAGCAACTTTAGTCAAGGCTATTGGAAATGACGATAGAATAGGTTCATTAAATTTGACTTTTGTTAACAGTACAAGGGGAAAAAATGAAAATAATTTATATGCAAAATTAACATACATATTACCTATTACTTTAACAAAAGCATGTCTTATACATTTACCATTATTATATAAAAAATCTAGTATTATTTTAAGTATGGAACATTTTGTTGTGCAACAAGAACATAAATAGTAAAACGAAAGTTGTAAATAAAAAAACGAATACGAGTTTTAATTTCTTTAAAAGGAGAGATAATAGTATTTGTTTTATTTATTTCAAATTTTGGGTTAGTAAGTTCCACGATATAAAAGCACTTTAATTCGTTATTATTTTCTTCGTTTCTTAAAAATATTTTTCTTAGAAGAAACAAAGTTACAGAAGAATACAGTTTACATGACTTACATTAAAAATCTAATCTGTCTCTTAATAATGATGTTAGCACATTTTTATATACTTGCGTTTCCACAAGTAATAGCCACATCACACACACACGTATATGACTGTCGTCAGTGTCTCTTCCTCGATAGTAGGTAGCACAGTTCCGTAGTGGAAAATACTGCATACAATTACCGAAAGGCAAACAAGTTTAAATTATTCGCCGTTGGAAAATAGCTGAAAAGTGATTATTGCAACTCGCGGGCCACAGTTTGTTGTCCGGTGCAAGGACGACTCCCAAATGTACCTATACGCAACACTGGCGAATGCCGTAACGAAGATTCGATATCTCACGTGAGTGCCTATGTCGGATGGGAAGTATTGTGTTCTTCTTCCAAAATGCACTTAGCTTTCAAAGCACCCCCGAAGCCGTCTTCAGAGATCCGAAAGATTGTATGATAGCAAACCATTCAATTATTAAGTATGTAGCTTGTCCTGTTTAATAACAATTAGCTTAGTTCGCGTTTATTCTTTATTTCATGTCTTTGTAAACTGAAAATTATTGGTACACAGGACAAAACACAGTGTGCACTACAAAATGCTCTAGCCTCGCAACAAACTTTTCATTTTATCAGACAATTCAACATGCAAGAAGCGCTGCGCGGGGGAGTACATACAGGTTTCTGACTGCTTTGTCCGCAAGACTTTATTAACATCATTTCAATACAGCATCCACAAATATTCTTCAACACTTTGGGATAAGGAAAAATAAAGGCAAAATCCCTACTCTAAGTGGGACCACTAAGAAATGCTGAGTACAACATAAAATTATAAAGCAGAGATCAATTACAAGCTATTCCATAATGCACATAATTATTAGTTATCGTTTTTCCCTCTTAATGCACAAATGCTTCAGCAAAACACAACCTTACATACCTAATTGATTGTTACGTATTTATTTATTTATTTTATTATTATTTTTTTTGTGTCTATATTCCTCTGTTGTAGCTTAACTTGAATTCAACTTCTGGGATATATTACTAATATCTTACTATCTGCCAGCTACGCTTATCCGATGACCACAACTAACTTTTTTTTTCTTTGTTCTTACTTTGACGGGTCCCTCTAAGGACAACACGTTACAGGACTAGTATAGTAGTATAGAATCTAGGCACCTAAGATATAAATCGCGTTCGCAATGAATCTCAGCGATTTTTATCAACAATAGAAAGTCATCTAGTACTTTCTAAACTTTCGAACACACAAGTACTTGCTATCGTATAGGGTATTGGGCAAACACAATCTCCTATATTCACTTAGCCTCAAGATTACTACACCTGCTACGACGGAAAGATGATCTTATCAGACGTCAACAACGACTTTACTGCGGAAAGTTTACTTTTTCTATTGCATGAATATATACATTGCTTTTTCCTTACAGCTTATTTTTTTTAATGCAACAAGCCACTACTGAATAAAACAGACGTTGCTACACAATATGAAATATAAATTACGTATCGACTTAAGAATA
The DNA here is from genome assembly GCA_022664845.1 of Lepisma saccharinum. Taxonomy (NCBI): domain Eukaryota; kingdom Metazoa; phylum Arthropoda; class Insecta; order Zygentoma; family Lepismatidae; genus Lepisma; species Lepisma saccharinum. The sequence continues at coordinate 81,799 of JAGDQP010003297.1, forward strand.
TTATCACTCACAGTTGACTAAAGATCAAGAAACAGGTGCCTTCACGCCTCAAAACATTGGTTAAACATCAATTCAGACAACTTGCGGTTCACTGCGTTGGTCACAAATCTAACAAATTGCTCACGCAAGTTATCTAATATTTACATTCAACTGTTATCATCCTTCACAGATTCGCATATAAGTTCCTTGTGCGATCTGATTACTAACTGCACTTTGGTGAATACTATATTTGTTAAGACATCGGTAACAACTATATATTGTACAGGCTAAACTTCCATTGTAACTTCTACTTTGTAACTTCTACTTTCACTTTACATTTGCCTGTTGACGATCTTAAATGTAGGCCTACAAAACTCACCACTACTCTTTAAGATACTGCCTATTCGTGCACGATATTACAGTTATTATAGAGTATTCGTATATACGTAAATTTACATTGATGTCAACTATCTAAACAGCAGACGGAAGTTATCAACGACTTTTGCACGTTCGGCCAATCGATTCTATGCCAATACTCGTTTCGGCTCGAGGAATCGTTACACGCATACGGTATCAAAACACAGCGTCTACGTACGATACGTCTCTTGTTCACTTTCACGGGTAGTCACACAGCTCGATGACCTTCATAACATTAACTTTCTGTATCGGAAGTTTCTTTGTTGTAGCGTGACTTTAGCACAACAAATGCAATGCAGTATAAAAGTAATCAAAATAGGTTACCTTAACACACCTCATGTGCTCGTCCTCATGCGACGCAAATTATATACTTATCTTGGCAATGAAGAAAACAGTGTCACTTATACTCGTAACTTCTCTTCGGGGCCACTAAGTCACTTAGATCAATTTTGGATTATAAATCCTTCACTGCTTCGCATTAATGGCTGATTATGAGTAAATAATATGACACTTTTTACTGACATGTCTACTTTCTTTGTTACATCAGATCGGTCTGTCTGATGCGCGGGACAGTGTTGCTAGGTCTTGATTAAGGCTGCTTTTCTAACAAGCGAACATTGGTTATGACGTCATCATTGAGACAGATTTTCATTGTCGTTTTTCACGCAACACAGGAGAATCACAACAGCGATCGTTCACAGAAAACTTCACGGGGAAACGGCCCCATGTAACTTATCGGTTACATATGGCGCCCGATTCAGGACAGAATCCTGAAACAGTTCTACGACATGAGCGTCATGTCTAGAACAACATTATGTCCTCATACAAAAGCTAATACCTACTTGTGGGCTATACAATTTAATTTAAAGCTATCTAAGTGGGCTGTTGGGCTGTCCTTTGACATTACACAAAACACTTTTTGAATAAACATTACATTCGGAAACAATATATATATATACATCAACACTTTCACGAAGACAACATACATTCACTTCTCCACACTTTTTTCTACAGTTCCCTTCGAAGAATCCATTGCACCATTTCTGCATCCATTGCACTCAGCAGATAAGTCTTTCAACACGTCTGGGGCTCCATTCCGTTGCACCAACTCCATACAATACTGGTAGACATCTGTCGTGGGCTTCCAAAGCTTACATTGTTGCTCCGAGCGATGACCACACAACTTCCCATCCATCGGATCCATCAGGTGCACTACCTTGAGACTGGGTTTGGCTATGCATAGGTACGGCCCTTCAAATAAATTAAACATTTTCTTGATTTGCTGATTGAGTGCGTCACTTACATGATGTGTTCGCAAGAACACCAAATCACCAACTTGTACGTGTCTATCACTGCTCATGTTAGCATTCCGTCGTCGATTCCTCTCTTCAATCCGCTTCTGCTTGAAGTCAGCAACCATCAACAATTTGTTATCCCAAGTCTGTTCCTCGGCCGTTTCCAATTGAAGAATGTGTTTCGTAAACGGAATAATATCCTTAACATTCAAGTGGACCTGAACGGGGGCCATTTTCAAAGGCTCGGTGATTGATAATTTAGTAACATCACAATCTTACCCAAGTATTTACTCCATTCCGTGTGCTGATTCTTGCAGTAGAGTCGCCATAATCGATTCATCTCACGATAAATACGCCCCACGGGGTTGCTCCGGGGGTGATACGGAGTTGTATGATAGACCTTTACTCCCTTGCGTTCCAAAGCCGTTACAAATTTCGTTGAAGCGAAACAAGGACCGTTATCGCACAGCACCGCATCGAGGATACCTAGGTGGGACAGATTGGCATCTAGACACTTCAACACAGCCGCTGTTGTTGCCCGTCTGATGGGATACGCGACCACAAATCTAGAGAACACATCGATGCACGTACACACGTGAATATATCCTTCCTTAGATCGCGGTAAAGTGCCGCTCAAGTCAATGGATACTATTTCTCTCGGCCGGGACGTTGTTATGGTCTCCAATTTCCTAGACGTTGGGTTGTTTAGTGTAGTAGAATTACACTAGATCCTACCATCTACACACAAGAAAAACATAAGGAAATCATTACATGCACATAGATATTCACATATGTTATAAAGCACTGGTTTCTGGCTCTTTTTCATCATTTTCGGTTTAATTTTGTGATATCTTTTGTTTGCGGGAATGGTTTAATATATCTACCACACAAAAATTATATCTCAAAAAAGAAAAGAAGATAAAAATAGCGAGGGCACTGACATCAATGTTCAGAGCTTAGAAGTCATAACATTTTACGTATATATATGCTTCTGACACTTCACTTTTTGAACGAAATCACACGCATCGTCGCCGAACACCCACTGGTCGCGCGCTCACACCGACACAGTAGCTTCGCTTCCCCTTAACCCCTCTTCTCCTCACGCCCCGCGATTCGAGGGCACAGACTGAAAGGGAGCAAGCTTTGCTAGATTTTTATTAACGCAACGTTTTTATTTAACTGAAAACAGGAAAACAATAAAATATATAAAATAATGAAACAAGTAAGAAAAATCCCTTCCATATACACAACTACACATATTAGTTTACAAATTTTACATAAACTACCTATTTTACATAAATAGATTGGCCAATCTGAAAGAGAGTAACTATATATTATTAACAAAAATGAATAGGCATAAATCTAAATACAAAAATTTACATAATATTATCATTATCAAAAGTAATGACAATTCCATTACATACACCACGTCAAAATCAAAAAATGAAAAGAATAAATTAAGTTCGTCGATGCCTGAAAAGAAGAGTTGTTAAATTAACTGTATTAACTTTCTTAGAAGGAGATTGTTGATTTGAGTTCACAGATGTTTATTCATAAAGCACTAAATTCGACAATCAGCAGTTGTTTACTTAATTACAGACCATGTTAATTAAAGAAATCAGTAGGGAAATGATTTGTTGAAGAGCATTTCTCATGTTGCTTAAAGTACGTGTTTTTTTCAAGTTTACAAAATCATTGAGGTCTGCTTCTAAAATTGTATTTAATCCTCGGTTTGTCCCCCGAATCCTGGAAATTACCTGGCACATAAGCCTTGGAAAAGTCATGGTTGGAAGCAAATTCACACAGGATAACTTGTAAATAGTTGATCACAATGAATGTTTACACGTTTTTTTGGATGAGCAGTGTTCAATAATGAAATTGTTCGCACCAACACGTTCTACAATAAGATAGGGCCTTGCCCACTTGGGTTGCAATCCAGCCTGGATGTTTTTTGAAAATTCGACAAGTTAACCGGACGTAAAAGCACTTTATCATTCACTTTAAGGGGTTTTGCCTTCAGGTGTCTATTGTAGCTTGTATGCTCTGAGGCTGCTTCTGAAATTGATGCGCTAAGCGATTTACCTCTGAAATTTTCTGCCCTGTTTCGCGCACATATTGAGGGTAAGAATCTACCGAAAATTGTTTTACGTGATTGTTTACTTCAACATTTCCCGTCCAAAATACAATCTGGCTGGACTAAAATTCGTCGAAGAATTTACTTTGAAATTGATAGCGAATTCCAAAGATTTCAAATTGTAGACCCACTTGTCATATCTGTCACAAAACATGGAGATTGTCTTTTTCACTTATTTTATTGTGGCTTTAGATAAATTTGCACACGCTCGGTACCGGGTAATATGCACCTTTTTTGTCTTCAACAGCGATATCACATCCCTCCAATGTTTATTGTTAAACACACTGTGATTGTCTGAGACGACTGTTTCGTAGAAATTGCACTCCTAAAATATGTTTATTAGGCACTCACTGACCGCCTTGGCAGAAATTGTTCTCAAGGAAAATATCCTCACAAATCGAGAAAATGCATCAATACCACAGAAGATATAAGAATACCCCGACGAGGTCTTACAGAGTGGTCCTATTAAGTCTAATTAAAGGCACTCCCCCTGGGCGAGATACTTTATTAGAATTCATGAATCCTAACTTCTCTTCTGTGGTAGATTTGAATTTAAGACAAATACTACATGAGCGGACATAGTCTCTTGTATTTTTGTGCATGTTAAGCCAGGAATATCAAGCCTTTATCTTTAGTAGCGTAGATCTGATTCCCCCATGCGCACTATATACAGAATTGTGATTTGCTATTAATATCTTCAACTTGAAGCTAATTGGTACCCAATCTACATGTCTCTATTTTGTACCCTATCTACAACACTACGAATAAGTACACCTTCATTATTAATGAATGACTCTAAAAGAAACTTATCACACTTCTTTTTCTCACGAAAATCTAATTATAGTTCATGAACAATAAGGAATAGAGTTTCCCTAAAAATTCTTAACTTTTTTAGCCTCAATTAACTTCCCTGTATCAGCAAGGGAGCGAGCTTTGCTAGATTATTAACGCAACGTTTTTATTTAACTGAAAACAGGAAAACAATAAAAAACATCAAATAATGAAACAAGTAAGAAAATCCCTTCGATATACACAACTACACAATTCCACACATATTAGTTTACAAATTTTACATAAACTACCTATTTTACATAAATAGATTGGCCAATCTGAAAGAGAGTAATTATATATTATTTACAAAAATGAATAGGCATAAATCTAAATACAAAAATTTACATAATAATATAATTATCGAAAGTAATGAGAAAGTCATTACAAACTTCGCAGGTTAAAATATCAAGTTTAGAGAAATATCACTCTATGAAGATGCCATTGCGCGATATCAATTAACACTGACCGACATCATTTCGAAGAGCGTCGTGTGTGTTCTAGAAAGTCTATGTAATTAAAAAGTAACACGTGTTATATCAAAAATAACTTGCAAAAACTTCTATAAGCTCCCTGCTTGAAATTATTTTGCAATGAAAAGACAGTCAGTGTCTGAGTTGATGAAGTGCACAGTCGACAGGTGGCTCCGTAGTGTAGTGGTTAAAACAACGGATAATAAATCCCAAGGTTGCAGGTTCGAATTTGGCCGCAGAGAAGTGGGAAAATTGTCAACTAGAAATTGAAGACGAGAGAGTAAAAGGTGTAAGGGAATAAAGACACGATATGAAACCAAGATCAAGTTTTTTCTAAAACTACTGTTAAACTATGCGTAATTCCGTTTACTAAAAAGTAAATTTCCTCAGTATGTATGTTGGTACTATTTTGACTGCAAACAACTGAAAAAATAATAGTTGGGCTAACGTTGGGCCGCATACACATTTAATTACCATATAGTTTGCTCTACGTTGCAATGTTCCATCTTTCTTAGTTTGGTAACCGTTCATGATAATAGTATTGTAAAATAAACTCTGCTTCTTTTCGAGACAATTCTTCTTCATCATTCTTCACTATCGTCGTTATGCTAAAACCTATTCTGAATTAGTTTATTGTATTTTTGTTCTTGTCCTCCATATTTTCAACCAAATCTTCTTTCATGTTAAACTAAATTTCAACATCAGATCTTCACTTCCTTCCTCCTCTCTTGTCAACTCTGTCTCAGGCATTTTATCTTCTGGTGCAGCATCATCAATAATCACATCTGCTGTCTCCTGATTCATAGGGATTTCCTCCATTTGTATGGATACAGACATAATAAGTTGAATCGTTAATTTGCTTTTAGTATTGTTTTCATTTGAATATCTATGTTGAGTCAGAGTTTGTAATTGTTCGTTCAGATCTTGTAATTGTATATTTAAGTTTATGGTTGCTAGAATGACATAAGACCTTGATGATGCTTAATATTTTCGAGTTTTTTTACGTTGTTAGGAAATACCAATTCCGTTACTGACGCTTATAAAATAAGAATTCATCGTTTCTTAAAATTGTCTACTAATGAGTCTACAATGAATACATTGTTTTAAAAGTTATATTACTGTAATTGATTGTAAGGAACCGTTCACTAGGCTACAACAGCAATTGACAGAAGACTCAGTCTTATCGGATGAGTAGAACAAAAATAAGTTATTCGCACTGAAACACAATACGGCCAGATTGGAAATCTTAATGCAAACTGACCAATTCATATGCGTATATGCAACGTTATAAACAGATTATATGTTACTGATAAATATGCATGGTACTGAAGTCATACATTATCAGATAATTTAGACAGATGACAAATTTGAAAACGTTATTGATATCGAAACAGAGAAGGAACTGTGTAAATAGAATAAAGCATTATCTGCAGCTAAGGTGCAGAAATTAGCTCAACCAGAATAAGAAAAATTAAATGAACTATATAGGCATAATAATTTCGAGCAAGCATTAAGGCACCACCGGAATGCAATTGAATATGAGCCTAATAATATGGCTTGTTATATAAATAAAGCTGTCGTACATTTTGAACAGAAGAATAATGAAAAATGCGTAGTACAACATCACATTGCGGTAGACATTATCAGAGAAATGTGGGAGAAGTCAGTCTAAATAGTTTAGACACACAACTGTAGAATTCTATAGAATGAATACACTGGCACCATTACAGAATAGTGATAAATGCGAGTCTATCTAACACTAAGCTTTCTGACTGTCCTAAGGTATTGTCTTACAAGATAATGTAAAAACAATAAATCATATTTAAAACAAATACGTTAAACGCATTTGTTCTGATTATTATAAAGATCAAACTAATAAAAAAGAGGCTAATATAGAATTCAAAAGCCTAATTCGCATTTCTCGAGCAGTGGTGTGGAAGTCGAAATACTTGTAAATATTTCATAGAAAGTGTGGTTTCGGAAGAGAAACTAGAAATTGGTGATAAAATCTTGGTGACAAAAGTTAAAGCGGTTAGGATTCTAGTCGTACGTACCAGGTGCATAAATATGAAACCGGAATTTATGTACAGAAAAGGCACAGTGATTGGATAACAATACTAAGAACTTTTTTATTCGAAGTATTAGCCATCGCTAGCGATACATTTCTGCCATAGTTCCGGCAATGTGTGGATGCTAGACAAATAAAACTGTGCGTCTCGTGCTGCAAACCAGTCATCACGCCATTTTCGTAAGATGTGAAGCGCTGGTCAGCAAGTGCGTGTCCCATGGATGCAAATAAGTGAAAATCGGAAGGCGCCAAGTCTGGTGAGTAAGCCGCATGCGGAAGGATTTCCCAGCCAAAAGTCGCAATCGTTTCCTTGACCGGTTTTGCTGTGTGGGAGGGTGCATTATCGTGAAGTACAATCGCTTTATGTTGTCTTTGGTCATATTCTGGTCGTTTTTCACGCAAAGCTTGATGAAAATCGATCATTTGTTGTTGGTAACGTTGGGTATTAACGGGTTCGCCAGGTTTCAGCAGTTCATAATAGATCACTCCCTTCTGATCCCACCAAACACAGAGCATTGTCTTCCGTCCATAGCGATTTGGTCTTGCAGTCAATGTCACCGGTTCTCCTGGAGTTACCCATGATTTTTTACGCTTAGGATTCTCGAAATAGATCCACTTTTCGTCACCAGTCACAATTCGATGGAGAAATGATTTCCTTTTGTACCTGGCGAACAGAATTTCGCAAGTTGTTTTTCGGTCTTCCTGCTGTCGTTCAGTCAATGCATGTGGAACCCATTTTCCCACCTTCTGAATCTTGCCCATGGCTTTTAAACGTATGGAAACTGCTTCTCGTGTCACATTTAATTGATCCGCGAGTTGTTATTGCGTTTGAGCGTCACCCTCATCCAACAAAGCTTGCAATTCGCTGTCTGCAAACTTTTTCGGTGGTCTTCCACGTTCTTCGTTTCTCACGTCAAAATCGCCACTGTTAAATTTTGTAAACCACGCATAGCACTGTGACTTACCAAGAGCATGATGACCGTAAGCTTCGACAAGCATGCGATGCGATTCTGCATCAGTTTTCTTCAAATAGTAACAAAAAATCAATGCTGTCCGCACATCGTAGTTTCTAGGTACAAATTGCGCCATGTTCAACGCTATTAAACACTACACTATGACATGAAACTTATCTGGTTGTGAGTTGCAAATCGTTATCAGCAGACAAAACAAGCAAGTGGCGCCAAGGACGCAGTTTTACGGTAACCACAGTGACAGCTAACGCCGTCTATGCAGAAATTCCGGTATGATATTTACACACCTGGTAAAGACAATATAGCGCTATGTAAGTTTAGGAGTAAGCGTAGATAACATAACGAAATCATACAGAAGGTAGGCAAATATATTACAGTAATAAATAGATGGATTCTGTCAAAGTACTAGAAACCCCGAGTTCTTAGAAGCAAATATATTGGTTATGGATTTGATTGAAAACGGTCATTCTTATTTGACAATAATCTATATGGAACCTTATGTTCAGTGGTCGTTAAAAGTGAGAAGCCAATTATTATTTTTGCTTATTAGCGTCAATTTTTATAGTTAATATTTTGAACAGGAATCGGATCAATGCATTTGATAATATTGGTGATGAAGATTAACTTGAAAGTAAAACAAAATTTCAGTCCTCAGACCGCAGGGTAGATGCTGTAATGATAAGTAAACGCAACTTTTAGGGACAGACCTAATGGTTTATAAAGCTAGGCAAAAGCTATTCAACTTTTTTTTTCAGTAAATGTCAATTTTGTCGAGTTATAAAATCAGTTCTTTGATGCAGATATACTATTTTGTAAACTGGAAAATTTGCACCTATTAATTTGTACAATTGAAAAATTCATCCTAAAGCACAAGTAAGAGACTTCTTCTGTGGTTTGAAGTAAAAGATGATTATTTTATAAGGATCCCAGGTGTATGTAGGTTTAATTGAAGACTTAGAAGTAAGTAAGGCACTAAATGCCATTTTCCAACTGAACGAGAAAAATCAGTTTTTTAAAATTTTATTTTCATATAAAACGATACGTCTCACAATTGATAAACACCAAATAGAAGGGATAAACAATGTATTTGAACTTTGATTTTTATATACCGGTATATTATAGATCTAGCAATTGTTATTCTCGTAAAAACGCAATTTTGTACAAAAATGGCACTTGGTGTCTTTTTGACTTTAAGTCTTTAAATGTATCCATCGTCATGTATCTTGATAAAGTTCAAAGTTTTTTCGTGTAAGGTGTTCAAGATTATTTAGTTATCGGAATGCCATCTAAAATATAAAATCTTTGCTTCGAAACCTTTTAAACTCAGTATTCTGGTAGTCATGAAACGATTGCATGTAGTAAAATTTCATTTGGTAGGGGAGGTCGGGGCTAGAAGTGACAATTTTTATATTTATTCATATAACTTATACACCAGCTTTATATCAGAAACGAAAATATATATATATATTTTATACCTTATAGATTCCTCCAACATGCAAGCATAAAACTATTACATCTGTTTTAATAGTCTCGTGGAATATATTAATTTTCCACAACAGTATCACTTAGCACAAATTGCCCCACCCATGGGGCTTTTTGTGACACGCGTGGGGCAAGTAGTGACAGTATTAGCAAACATATATTTAGAAGCATCTCAAGGTTTTACACTACCTATTGTAAATATAAAACACATAATTTAATGGAGAAAAGTTTAATACTAAAGAAGAAGCAAATAACAAATGAAAATTGAAAACAAATAAAGTGGAAACTTCACATCTTTATAATAAAAATAATAATAAACTTTCCACGAAGTATGGTAAAGCTGTTCTTCTTTATAATAATTAGCTTTTAAAGAGTGTTAGTCATTTTTAACTTTAATGTAGGCCTAATAATAAACTAAACAGAAATAAGGAAAGATAAACTGTTGTTGAAAATTTGTTAGTCATCAAAGTTCACAGAGCACAGGCGAGTATTAGTCCTTCTTGGCTACAACGAAATCATCATGGCTTTCTTCAAGAGCTTCAGATTCACAATTGACACAAATATAATAAGGATCATTGTTGGTACATTTTACATGAGCCCACAACTTACATTCTAAGCACTGAACCCATTCATCTCAAATTGCTGATTCACTGTATGGTTTGAAACACACCAAGCAAAAGCAGTCCTCATCTGTAGATGAATCTGAGTCGTTTTGCACGGCTTTTTTCTTCCTTTTTTCTTTTTTACCACGCGAACTTGTTGTTTCACATAAAAATAGTCGTTTCTTGGCTTTATCTTGTCGTCTTCTTCCGCTAGACATTTGTTCCAGTCGAAACCGTTCCCTAACTGGCGTGTCCGTAAGAATGGCTGATTTCAGGGTAGTACGCTTTTTTCTGTTATTTGCACGTTTTCCTGCTTTCGGGAGAGGACGCACTTCATGGGGACTTTTGTGAGTAGACCTACTCATTTCCTTCATTTCTTTCTCTTGAATGTCGTTACTGCTGGTCTGGGGATCGCAAGCGTCTTCCTTTGGTTCCTTCTCCGTGTGAAGAGCGTTTGATGCATCAGAATCCAACGGACGATCGGTGATAGAAGAACACAAAAAGTCTTCATCAGTAAATACGTTTCTATTAAATTCCCAGATTCCACAAGCACGAAAACCAGCTTGAATATTTTTTGGTGTTGCAGCACTTGGTAGTGCGACTTTTACGATGCTAGGGACATCATAAATTGTTATTGTTTGTCCAGGGTGTGATTTCATCCAGTCACAAGCAGCTTGGTTGTACAGCTTTTTAAAGGGACCGAAAACAGACACATCTAGCGGCTGCAAGCGGTTAGTGGTATGGGGAGGAAAATATAGTAATACGATTCCATTTTCTTTGCAGAAAGCCAATACACCAATACTTAGATGAGACACATGATTGTCTAACAGCACCAGGATAGGAGCCTCTTTTGCGCAACGAACATGCTTGCACACGTGTTTCATAAACAACAAAAAATCTGAGGATGTTATCCAACCACTGGGATTAGCACTGCCTATACAACCTGTTGGTCCATCACGTATAAAATATTCTTTGTAAAACTTCCGCGGGAAAATGAACATAGGCGGTATGGAATTACCTAATGCATTTACCGCATAAACCAAAGTTACGTTTGTACCCCTTTCAGCAGATGTCATTCCACCTATCCTCTTTTCTCCTTTCTCTCCTATAACCTTACACGGTTTGTGTACAGTTCCCGTCCCTGTTTCGTCAATGTTCCAAATATCATTTCCAGTGAATTTGTATTTATGCATTACTTCTTCCAAATTTTCGAAAAACATTGCAACATTTTGCCTGTTAAAACTAGTGCTTCTGCTTAGGCTCCTAGGCTCAGGTACCCGCAAAGATATGTTTGGGTGGCGTGTTCTAAAGGCAGTAAACCAATCTTTGCTGGCTGATCTCTTTCTTACAAAGCTCTCTGGCATGTTAATGCTATTAGCTAAAGCATACTCAAATGCTAGAGATTTTAACTCACGAGGAGTAATTCCGTAAAAAATCTTGCAACATTTCAATGCATAATCACACAATTCATCTTCTTGAGCTTTCGTAAAAACCATTCGCGTCTTCTTGTATCCCATTTCAACCGTGTTATCTGTGCTGTTCTTCTTCTTTTTTATGTATCTGTGTAGAGACATTCTATTCACATAGAACAGTGCTTCTGCCTGCCGTAAACTACATCTTCCAGACTCCACCTCTTTTGCTGCCCTTTCGTAGTCTTCTAACCTTGCTTTTCCTCTTTCTGTCTTCCTTTTGTAATTGCGTACCATTTCTGGAAGTAAAAGAAAAAATAAGTTCCAATGTGGGGTAAGTTGTGACACTATCACAATATGCCCCACGTCGCTTGTCACAACCAACCCCAACCCTCACTTTTCTCTTTCTTTGTGTATGCAACTGTCAAGGCCACGTATTGTCACTACCGCTTTTAGTAAAATAACAGAGGAAAAATTACTGGATTAAGTTGTGTAAACAGTTTTCACTTACCTGATTATGTGTCTCGACTGCTCTTGTTCCAAAATTATCTTCAAATTTTACTTTTATGGTCGAAAAACACAAAAGTTAGTCTAACTCAAACAGGAGTCCACGCTCTCTCACCAACTTCACATGTCTCACTGCGCGGGAGCTGCAATTCACTGCAATGGCGTCACTCAACATTGCCACCCTTACGAGAAGAAAATATCTGCCTTGTCACTACCTGCCCCTGTCACTTCTAGCCCCGACCTCCCCTACTCAAAATTTAAGAAACAAGAATCTATACGATTGAAATTAACTTAAGGTTAAATCACTTGTAAGTTGAAACATAATTTCTCGTATCGGAAGTCGTACTTGATAAGGTTTCTTAAATGAAAATAGTATTAATATACGTAACACACAGATATTACACAGACATGAACCATTGAATGTCCACTTTTCAACGTTTTACTCACGCTGAAACAGATTCAATCATATTTGGTTGAATAAATCGTAAAAGAAGGCAATTTAACGATTTTCTTAATCTTAAATCAATCTTGAATATAATTATATTAAGGCCTTGTATATATGCTTAATTTAATTAAAACAGGTTATCAAGGCTATCGCACTAAACTTAAAAAAAAAGACACAGCCAGCGTTACAGTTTCAACGTTCTAGCATCTTTCTCAGACGACACATTAATAAACAGTAAGAGGTCATAACAAGCACCAGAAGGCCAAGAGATCTACGTCATCTGCCAATCACGTTCCAGAATTCGTTTACTTTCCAAAACTAAACGAATTTTAACTAATCACAGTCTTTCGCTCACATGCCACACCCCTAGTCAACTAAACCGATATAATAAACTTGTAACAAGAAACAACTTACCAAGGAAACTTAATCGAGGCACAAAAATATATTATAGATAAATTCATGCGAAAGAAATAAATAATTAAATAATAAATTTAAAATAAATAAATACAGTTAAATAAATAAGCCACAAATGAAGAAGTAAATAATAAAAAAGAAGCTCTAAAATAAATAAATAACAAAACTATAATAAAATAGTATAATTAAATAAATATAAAAGAACAAAAGGGCGGGGTTACTAAATAACACTCCTTATTATCTGGATACTTTCTCCGCTCTTCTCTTTTCAGCATGTCTTCCCATTCCTCATTTATACTCAACCCACCATTCCAGTTCATTGCCTTATCTCCTGTTTCTCTATTTCTCCTCACTTCTTTTTGCACTTCCTAACCAACATCCTGTCCTCTTGTTCTACTATCTGCGCCCCTTCCCAGTCTATATTATGCGCCTCTTCCTGTAAATGTTTGTAAATAGCATTTCTGTCTCTTCTTAATTTGACGTCATCCTTGTGTTGTTTAAGCCTTTCCTGTAATTTCCTTTTCGTCTCTCCTATATACAGTTATACACTGCCTCAGTGCCTCACAGTTCATACACGGCCCCCGTAGCACACAAGTTGATTCAACGTTAATAAAACCGTTTAATGTCCGCCGTCTCAACAGGTAGTGACCCAGAATGAGCCACGTTCTGAGACACATACATGAAAAGTCTGCTCAACAAGGGCAGAGGGTGTTTCGTTTTCTG
>JAGDQP010003298.1:0-95544 GCA_022664845.1 Lepisma saccharinum
AACGTGTGCCCTGACGGTAGTTCCAACTGTTCTTCATTCTTCCTCCACACTTCTGATAGTCCTATGATGTCCCACTTAATCCTCTTAAGTTCATTCTGCAGTTCTTCTAATTTGTCCTCTCCTGCAAGTGACTTACAGTTGAGGGTCGCAACGTATAGGTCCGTTCGAGTTGCCGTGTCGGTGTCCTGGCAGTCTACAGTCCAAACCCGGGCATTTTGACCCTCTGACTTCCTGCAGGACTGACCGCTGCCGTTGCCAGCTGCATTCCGTCCTCCGGGTAATGAGGGCCTCCGAGGCTGTTTTCTTGCTTGTACCATCATATGTAAAGAAAGGAGGGGTGCTGACATTTGACTCACCACGCTGTCAGCTAATGCGGGTTGGTGAGCAGCCCATCCATGTTCGTTCGCCAAGCAGTTGCTTGGGTACTAACAGGCCCCACGACGTGAACGTATGAATTGGACATTAGGCGTCTACCCCGGTCGGTTCCCTTAAGTCTCAGCAAGAGGGATTAAGGGGTCTCCTCCCAGTTAGTGGCAGAAGCCTTTTGGGGCGACAGTCCCGATTTCCCGGTCCTGTCCCGGTTTATATATATTGGGACAATTCCTGGGGACGCCCTTGCCGACCACCCTCTTGTCAATGAGTAATGACGAACAATACAGGTCGTCTTTTCTGTGTTTTAGTTTAGCGTGAGACATGACTGGCTCATTACCTTAATATATGCTTCCACTTAGAAATCATCATTCTGAAACTGGCAGGTGCTTTCCTTTCGTTAGCATTATACACTTTAAGAATTCATCCTAGCACCTAATTAAAAGATAGAGAGAAACTGATTTCTAATTTGGGTACTGCGACCATGATTAACGATTAAAATCTTGTAATTATAAAGATGGCCGGTATTTCTGATTTAGTTCACGCGGTCGTACCTCAATGAAAGCAGTTACAGATAATTTGTTTCACATCTTGTTTCAGTGACTCCATGTACTGCGTAGCTTAAGTTCTTGTGACTCTAAAGCTGACATATATAACGAAATAATGCTGAGAAAGCAGAGAGGGGTTCTAGGTTGGCCAAATTAATAGTTCTTGTGCTATTTTACAAGGTCGTTGTTCAAAATTAGTAGGAGCCTTAATTTTAACGCAGTGGCTCGGAGCCCATTTTATCAGAATCTGTAGGCGTCATCATCAGAAACTCACAGATTCGTTAAGGAGTCAATAATTTAATTAATTAAGATGAGAAAGATTGATAGTGTACAATTCACATATGAACTGTAGTAAAGCGCAATTTGGGGTTAACATTGCCTGCGCCTAAGTGTTTAACTGTGGAAGGGGTAGAAGACAAAGATAATAAAGGGAATTCGTCACCTAAGCTGCTCAGAAATATCTTTTTTATTTTAATAAAATGATTGGACAATCAATTTTGCTTTGCTTTTACGTTATCAATAATCATTTTTTAAATTGGAAACTGTTATCTTATGCATCTCATTCTTCTGAGTTCTACTTGAATTTTCCAGATTGCTTTATTTAATGATCACCCAGAATGCCGGATATATAGTTTTACATACTCAACCGATTTTACAAACGCGCTCACATACCCTAATATATATATATATATATATATATATATATCATCTAATATATGCTAGAGCGTTGGTGTAGCAAACGGTAGGTTGTAGGTTCCTTCCCAGCGGCCCACCATCCTGATAACTTTTCCCAGGGTTTTTCCTCAACCACACCAGGCAAATGCCGGTAAGGCACCTTCAACATGGACTCTGGGTGACACTTTCCCGAACCCTTTCCCCTCCTCTAATCTAGTCTGAGCCTTTGATGCCTAATGTCCATAAACAAAATTCAGAGAGAGAAATATTAAAACCCCACCACCTCCATAGGATTGAAACATTTTAGAGTCTTGAACTGAAAACTTGTGGGAAGAAGTTCTCCTTCCTTACTAAAGAACAGTTTAGTCTTATCTACCTTGCTTTTTGGGACCGTGAACTTGCTCTGTGGATCCATGATCCGATTTTGAATATTCTCCGTTTATATCTGTATATTTTATTTTTCCGCCTCTCACTATATTTCAAGAACGGAAATCTCATGCTATAATGCGAATATTGAGAAGTAGCCTCTGTATGACAAATAGTTGTAGACAAATACACTACACACAGTTATTTATTCCCATTACACGATATACTTATTTTTCATTTAGCCCTCACGTATAATATACCGATGTTCTATCAAAACCCACCACCTCTCTGATGTTATATTTTAAAGATAATAATTACTTATGTCCTAAATGATTGTATGAATACATATACAACTGATTTCTTTAATGTGATTATTTTATCTAATTATTCATGCTTTGTGGGATATATCATTACACACAAAAAGTTTGTCCCAAACGGTATTCGAACCCACGATCTTACGATTAGAAGTTCCGCACTTGACCACTTTCTAAAACTAATTCGTTTCTTAAAAACATTCTACAAAAGTATTTATACACTCGAACAAATTACTTCGGGTCGGGCGTAAGCCATAGTGCTTTTACCGCCCATACAATTCATTTTACCTTTACCTTTTTACCTTATCGAACAAATTACTAATTATCGATTACTTTACCTTGTAATCAACCTTGATTTCATAATCACAATGTTCTAGTAAGTTTTGTGTTGAACAAATTAAGTAATAATACTAGACTATCTTAAATAGTTCGGAAATAAATGTGAAAAAAATAATCGGAAATTACCTTATAATAGAGATTAATATAGACCTCTAATATATTGAGCGTATTTGCATTTTTTTATTTTTAATCATTTGATCGTATCGTAGAATTATTTGATTTATAAATAAATCGACGTTTATCATGTCTCTTTCCCGTACTAATATAAGAAGCTTTTGTGCTGTAAACCAGTTTATAAATTGCGTTCTTTATGGACGAAAAATATTTGTATTGTGACGTTTCTATAATGTATTGAATATTAATGATTTTTTATTAATTCTAAGTATTCCAGCAATAATTTATTTACATTCTTTCCAATCGTTAATATCATTTTGACAGGTAAGTAATCTATGTTGTATGACATCTTTTTTAAAACTTCTTGCACGGACTATTTTCTGTGATACTTTTCCCAAACAATTTTTATTAGTTTCATATACTTCATATGTCAATTTGAAACGAATATCATGCAATACTACTATTCTGTTTTTATGGACATTTGTTCATCATTTAGCTTGTAAAGCATTTTTGTCGGTGAATTATTGAACTACATATTTTTACAACATCACAAAATTCTAGATCAATCTTATTTATAATCACACATGACCTTCCAACAAACACATCAGTGAGATATGGATTATTTCTCTTCCATGTGTTTATGTTTAAGGGTGAAATTAGTTCAATATCTTTCATAGCAGACATGATGAATTTACATGAATATTATTCAGATAGTTCCAAACTGATTTTATAGTTATGTCTAATAATAAAGACATTGCTTGTTCTGCAATATTTAAAAAAAATAGGTTTCCTTCTTTAACAGAAAAAATAAATTGTTTCTGTTTGTTTTTAAAATTTTATTTTTCCATATAAAAACCAACGATCTTGGGGTCATTCCAGTTGAAATCACCCAAAGGCACCAGATCGAACATCTTAGGTTTGAACTATATTTTTGCCCCAAGTACTATGGGTCCAGTAAGAAAGAAATATAAAATATCATCAATTCCAGAGATATATCATGTCAACGAAAGGTCGAAAATCATTGTTCACTAAGCCAGTGATGATATTAAAAGGGGAAGCATATATTAATGTAATGAGCCAGTCATGTCTCACGTTAAACTAAAACACAGAAACGACAAGCTGTATTGTTCGTTATTATTCATTGTCCACAGGGTGGCAATATAAGGGCACACAAAAGTTTTATATATATATATATATATATATATATATATATATATATATATATATATGTGTGTGTGTGTGTGTGTGTGTGTGTGTGTGTGTACCACGGATATGGTAGAAATTTACAGATCAAAGAGGAGAATCATATTTATTTGCTTATTACGTGCAACTCCACAATGTTCATTTGAATACAGTTTATTATTTTCTTAAACGTTGTCTTCGGAAAAGTTAGTATTTCCTCCTTCTGATAGGACTGTCGTTTGTATTGGGAAAGCAGAAAAGACCCATTTCGGAATTTATGGGAAATGAAAATTGAAGAGTGAAATTCCGTGAAACCTTATTTCTTTCCTGTTTCTAGGGAAGAGCTTGCTTGCTCAGTTACATAAAATCATTTCAAAAATAAAATAAAACTGAAATAGTAAACATTTTCAAATAGTAAAAATTTTCGGAACACATTACAAAATTTTTTAACAGTCACCTATCAATATTCCGGTCAGTAACGTGTCCAAAATCGTTGAATAGTAAGAATCATCAAATGTCTTACTACCTGGCGTGTTAGAACTTGTTCATTAAATGGAAATTACTGCAGTGTAATACATATTAGATAAATTGAAGCCACAAAGACAGGTGGTATGATATTGTTAATGTAGAGGAGTTTCAATAGTTCAGATGAAGTTAAAACAGTGGTTACATCTATTTTGTTTTAGATGTCAAGGATTATGAAAAGTACCTATTTTAACCATCATTAATAGATAATTTATGTGCAAGATTTCCTGGCAACGATGGGGTGTATTAGGTAACTTTTCTGTCTTGCATGAGTTATCAATCATGACCAAATGATGCATGTGTTGCATTAATTGCTTATTTGAAAACTGGTCCACATAAGTCAATACACTTACTCAATAGTAACACTCAGATTGTCTCTGAGGAGATGCAGAATTTCATCAGTTAAATGTATTATGAACCTTCACGGCACACAATGAATGGGATTTGTTTTTATGATTTTACAGATAACTAGTGTTAAAGATATACCGAGCCTTTAAACTTTGGTTAATGTATTTTTCATTAACGGCATTGGTCTACCGTTAGATAAAATTAAAGTAGAGATACTCACTATTTCTTGGCCATCATATAGCTATGGATGAAGCAATGCCGGAACTGAACAAGCCAAGAGAAAAACAATCAACTTCACATTCGTTTTGTGCCGCGGTGGATCAGTGGTAGAGTCCTCATCTCTGGCATGTGGGGTCCGGTTCGATCCTGACTTGTATCATGAAGTTTTGTGGTGAAGAAATGCCCTGGGCGTTGGTATTTTCGGGGTCCTTTCCTTCGCATTTCGTCATTCCAACAATTCTTCCATCATCGTCTATTAGGCTTGACCAAAGTTACCTGAAAGCCAGTAAAATTTCAGATTCGGTTTAAGTACATATATAAAACGATAGTTATAATCCTCGGGGGAGCAAATATAATGCTTTTTATTTGGTAAATGGAACAAATGACCTGTAACATGATTCGTTATGCTCTTAAATGTGGACTTGACTCTACGCAGTGAGGGTTTTTCTGTTGCCTAAAATTACAGCTTATAACATTAGCAATATAAAACTGAGCACGTCCCTTTTGGTAAATTTAATAAAAGTTATGGTGAAGTTACTTTGCAAAATTAACATTGAGCAAGTGCTTTAAAATAATTTTCATGTCACTAATATCTAAATTGAAAGGAGACAATTCCTTCATTGTGATTTCACAGCAATATTGATGAAAGTACAGAATGTAATAGAATATATTGTAATAAGGATAATTTACCAAACTTTCGTTCGACAATGATAACTTCCTCTCAACTTCTGGAGTCGTGTGAAACGTTTCGTCAGCTTACAATGTAACACTGTCAGCGCGACACTGTTTCCTTACCCCGCAAAAACACTAGTAGCTAAATATGGATATGCTGAAAATCTGTTCAGATGTACATTTCACCATGAGAGAAAGGATGCCTTGTTTTTTCCTCGGTGTTCCATTATTTTGTCCATTGTAAGAAGTAAGAAAATGATATTAATTAGGATGTGTATTAAGTTGGATACCCTACAATTTTAAATAACGATAATTGTTTTCAATTTAAGCACTAGATAACGAACATTTAAACATTAAATGAGAAAAAAGTTAATAAATAATGAATATTGGAACAACAATGATAAAAAGTTTGTAGCTAAATCTAGGGATTTTAGTAAAGTTTATTATAATTAGCACCACAAAAAAGTATAAGGATCTTCGCGACGTGATTGTAAATATGTCCGTACTTCGCTAATAGTGTTTTGTGGATTAAGGGAACAGTGTTGCACTGACGGTGTTACATTGTCAGCTGATGGAACGTTTAAGTGGCTTGCTCGTTCAACGTCGTAGCAGATGCAAGTTTCATGAAGTAATCTAAAAGATAAATAAATTGAAAGGTTTGCGTTGTTTTTGTAAATCATTAAAAAAATTTAATATTACAAGAATTGTGAAGTAACAAAAGAAGTTATTACTTTTTCTTTTAAAAAATCTTTAGTATTAAGTATACTTTAAATTACATCAGTGTTTGAATAAATCAATGTTGTACTGTAGAGACCAGTGTTTTGTTTTAAAGATCAGTGTTTTATTTATAAAATCGTTGTTTCGTTTTTGTAAATCAATGCTTCGTTTTCATTAAAAATTCTCGAAATAAAGTTTCTCTTTGGGAGTTAGTTAAAATTACAAAAAACAGTGTTTTAATTTTCGTGTCAATATTTTATTAACTTACTTTAATATTATCGTAACAATGTTTCTCTTGATATGAGAATTCGAATGTACAATTTTAATATTATCAAAACAAAGTTTCTCCTTCACGAACACTAAGTGTGAGGTACTTAATATTGCACATTAGCAAAGTTTGGTTTCGTGTTGATATGGTTAGAAAGTATTTGTTGGAGACAAAGTTAAGATACGGGAATTTCTCTATGAACGATATCGGGAGGCGTGTGGCTCAGTTGGCGGCAGCTATTAGAGATACTATTCCCGTAAACTTAACGTTATCTTGTCGTGAAAGGACAAGATTAGAGCGGGACTATCTGTAGACGATGATGTCGGCAGATGCTAACTGGACTATCCGAGAAAGTTTTACGAGATCTTCCCGTGAAACTTTTAAACGTGATAGTTGTCACTTAAAGTACGAGTAATGGTCGCCGTTTGCTAAGCGAATAAAAAATAAATAAGTAATTTGCGAATAGTTAATATTTTGTCTCAACCTGCTACTACGCAACTGTTTTGCGCATGTTATATTACCCCTCTTACTCCGCCCTCCACTCTTGGCACCCTTATGATAGTTTTTGTTCGCGTCCGCGCTCTCATGATATATCCAGCAAGTATTTCCATCATGCCATTATTTGTGTGAAGAACTAGGTGTGGAATATTATCCTCCTGCTCTCTACCACGTTGGTGTTTTGACTGACTAATTGGAACGTTCTGAAGGAAAAATAGCTATATCTTGTGTTCTTTCAACTTGGTGTTTCACTTACCGTTATGTTGCCAAGGAAGCTTTTCTCTAGGCTCAGAAACATTGCTTTTCGATCCAACAAGATGTAAAATGTTATTGATGTCTTGCTTACTGCTCCACAAGTCTGTAGCTATGACAACCCTGCAAGGGACGAAACTGCAAGATAAGATGCTGGGTTTTAAACCTCGTACAAATGATCCTGAGCTGTTACTTCATTACCTGCTGTATTATAATTGGAATGACGAGGAAGCAGTTCTACAAGCCTGTGTAAAGCCTCAAGACATTTTAGAGCTTGCAGAATATGGATTTTTCACTTCTATGGAAAGCAAGCAACTTGCTTGGGAGTATTATTGTGAATTATTCAACGATCCCACTAGACTAATTCCGGAGGAAGAAGCATTATTCTTTGGATTGGATACACAGGACTCCAGTGATGTTACTTTGGAGTCATGGAGCCATGAAGACACTTTTGAATACATTCTGGATTAAGATGAAAATTGCAGGATGAGTTATAGTGAATTTAGCGTGATGGAGGAGTATAGTAATGTAGTTACTATGGAAGAGGAGTGCCCAAGTGGTGAAAAAAAATTGATTAATATTTCTGTGGAACAATGGATGCATGAACATGATGCAGTTATGATAATGGTGAAGAACCTGAACATCAATTTGAAACTGTAAGTGAACGTAATAAAACTTATCCTAATTATTCCCTATGTGAACGAGAAATCACAATTCGTTTCGTAGCAACATCAATTAATGACCCAAAAGATTTTGTAAAGAATATATTTCAATTTACAGCAGACCATTTGCTTCATGATGTAGATCCCGATTAAAAGGTTAGATTTACTATAAAAATTTCAAATTGTGAGTTAGGAAAGAATATATTCATTCCATTTAAATTTCGAGCTCATATTAGTGAAGAAGGTATCTTGAGAAAAAACGAAAATGTACTAAGCTTCAATGAGACATTCTTATTAGACGGAAAGGTAGTAATCAAAGTAATTAACACAGTCCTATTCGTGGACAGGGATGACACAATAAAGACAAGTATTTACCGTTTGTAGACTCCAGAACCATATAATTCCAGTGGGTAAACTTTCTGATTGCCTTCCTTATGCTTTAGTATTAGCAAAACTACGAGCGAATAAAGAATTTAGAAATGCAAATTATATGAAGAATCATCCTAAGAAGTGGGCATCTGAAGCTAGAGAATTATGTTAGTCGGCAGGCGTAGGTTTACCTAGTAAGAATGCAGGCAGTATCGAAAATGTGGAGAAGTTTCAAAAGAACTCTGGAGACGAATATCAAATTATAGTGTATGCATGTATGTCAGACACACGAGAGTATGTCAAGATGATGCTCATCAGAATAATGGAAACACCTGTAGTTGGCAACACGTCAGATGTATGGGTTGGCAGTGGTATCGTGGCGACCGCAGCGCCGGACTGCTGGTGGTGGTGTGTTAGGTCGGTCTCCATACTACGTCAGGCGTCGTGGAACATTAGTGTGCAGTGGCTGCAGCAGACGGAGGTAGTGTAAAATGGGAGACCTCTCAGAGTTTCAAAGAGGGCAAATTGTTGGTGCGCGGTTATGTGGAGTGAGTGTGACTGCAGTGGCTAGTGTGTTAGGTGTGTCGCCAGGGACAGTGTCGAAGGTGATGACGTACTACACAACACACGGGAAAACCACATCGGGGAAGCGGAACAGTGGGTGGAAGAAAGGCATCAGTGACAGGGCACGCCGGGTATTAAAGCGCATTGTCACGCGGAACCGTCGTGCCACTGCGGCGCAAGTGACGGAGGAACTCAATCAGCACCTCCCCCAACCTGTTTCGACAATCACAGTCCGCCGCGAATTACATGACATAAACTTACGGGGTCGTGTTGCACGGGCCAAACCTCTCATCAGGGACCAGAACGCTTTAGCACGCCGCAAATGGTACCGCGACCATGCAACTTGGACCGTTGACGACTGGAAACGTGTGGTATGGTCGGATGAGTCACCATTCACCCTATTCCAAACCACGGGCCGTGTTTATGTGTGGAGAACGCCCAAAGAAGCGTATGATCTGCAGTGTCTCCGCCCAACTGTGAAACATGGGGGCGGCACGGTGATGCTGTGGGCCGCAATATCATGGTTTTCATTGGGTCCTGTGGTCACACTTCGCTGACGCATCACTGCCAACGATTATGTCGCAATTTTAGGAGACCACTTGCATCCTATGGTCCGGATGTTGTTCCCGGACAATGACACCATATTCCAGGATGATAATGCACCCATTCACACAGCAGGAGTTGTTGCAGCGTGGTTTGAGGAACATCGGGATAAAGTTCAACACCTACCCTGACCCGCCCAATCCCCAGATCTCAACATAATTGAACATCTGTGGTCCATCTTGGAAACACGACTCCGGCGACGATTTCCACCTCCATCCTCTCTCACAGAACTGGCCGATGCCCTGCACGAGGAATGGTGTAATATTCCACTTGCTACCATTCACGACCTCTATGCCTCCATCCCACGTCGCATCAAGGCTGTTCTGAAGGCGAAAGTTGGCCCGACACCATATTAATCTGGTAAGTTGCACTTTCATTCAGGTGTTTCCATTATTCTGATAAGCATTTGTATGTCGGTCCCTCAGCAAAGGTGAAACGATTTTCACGAAATGAAGACAAACACTACTATGTAATTGGGATCATTACAGCATTTTTGGGAAGCGATGGTTATTGTTATTATTGTCTTACTCCTTATGACAAAGTCGGTTTCATAAAAGTGAATATTTATGTACGTACTTTGAAGAGTATTATCCGGATACGAGAAATACTGACGAAGGTGGAATTCAGTATAATAAGTGTTATTGTACATTAGCAAATCAAACATGTTTTGATAACCACAAGTCAAAAAACGAAAATCTGTATGCGAGTATGTACAACATTGTCCTCAGTGTGGTGTCAAGATAGATATGCGTAACAGAAAGTCTAAACATGTTTGTGGCGTACATTTTTGTAAAATGTGTTGGATGTATATGGATGAATTGCATTCATGTTGGCATTTGTAAAGCCAATAAAACCAAAACAGGTACTTAATTTTATGTATATAGTATTTGATATTGAGACAAAGTTGTTGGCAATAGATGAAAATGGTGAACGTAAGTTACAACCTAACTTAATTTGTGCAAGTCATCGGTGCCATAAATGAAATGATATGAATGACGTAAACCATAAGTGTCCTCTGTGTAGTAATTCAGACGGTAGTAGGGATTTTGTATTTTATAACATGGAAACATTTATCATTAATGTGCTCCAACAAGGTCCTAAGTTTACAAAAGTGGTGGCGCTTTCACACAATGGATCTTGGTTTGACATTTTGTTAGTAGATAGAAGTTTCTTGGAACAGTAAAATTTGCTACCTAATATTATTGCAAAAGGTGATAAAATTATGCGATTAACTGTAAACAACATCATTTTTAGACATACGTACTTATTCATAGGTGTTGGATTAGCTGACTTGCCTAGAACTCTTGGTCTGAATTAATTTCTAAGAAAAGGTAATATCTCCCATCTTTTGAATACCCTCAAATCAGAATTACTAAGAATTGTATCCCAAACTCGACTTTCATGATATCCACTCGTAACCTGAAGATGAACGAAAAGAACTTGTTGCATGGCATAAAGAATGTCGAAAAACACATTTGATTTTTAACACGTAGACTTGGAATAGTGTCGAAATGATGTTCGTTAGAGTCTCATTCGATCTCATCCTAACTTTGAGCCTCATTCGATTTTCTTATTTGATGAAGGTTAAACAGGTGGGCTTCAATGTTTTCTTCATACAACCACCATCGCTGCGTGCGCGATGGAGTGTTATAAATAAAATGATGATAAAATGAAGTTTATGGGCGGTAACAGCACTATGGCTTACGCCCGTCCCGATACGGGGAAGCCCCTTATCTTTGTCACGTCTAAAAATAGCTATTAATTAAAATAATAAAATAATATAAAAGATGAAGATGTAAAAGGTCTTCACAATCAGAATAAAAACCAAGCCTTAAACGGGGCTTTACAAATAAAACAAAACTACACTATAAAACTTAATGGAAGCCTGTAAATGGGACTTCACAAGATAAAACAAAATTACACTATAAAACATAACAGCAATGGAGCATAATCATAAAAAAATAAACGGAAACCATAAAGATCTTCAAAAACAAGTAAAAGATTACCGTTTAAGTTTAGGTTTATAGATAGGTTTCCCTCTACTTCCAACGAATAGGTTTCCCTCTCCTTCCAACGAGATTAAAATCTATATCCATCAGGGGGTCCTCAACCATGTCGGAGGACAAAGATGAACTTGGTTGATGGAAAGGATCTACAGACTCGTCATGAGCTAATTGTGCAGCCAAAACGTTCGTCAAAGTCTTAATGCTCGTAGCGAGAGGTGAAGTTCGAGCTAATTTGGAGACTTTATAGGGACTAAAAGTAGGCTTAACCCGTGGAGCTCTAGAGCTCTTCACAGGTGTTTTTTGTCCCTGACTCTCCGGCGGCATATTGCTAGGAGTCTCCGATTCTTTGGGCGGCTTCGGAGTGTCGTCATGCACAACAGACTCTGTTTGTGTTGATACGTTAACTGTCTGGGTACCAACCGAGACAGTTTTAACTGCTATTTTGGCTACAACATGGGAAAACGCACCAGAGGGAAGGGTGCGCTGAGACTCTTTTACGCGACGTTTTGCATCTCCAGCGGATATTTTCTCTATCACCATCAGCTCTCTAATACGTTTTTCTTCTTTAAATACCGGACAGTCACGCGACCAGGTCGTGTGATCACCCTTGCAGTTAACGCACTGAGGTTTCAGTGATGTGCAAGGATCCGCACCATGGCTACTGGTACCGCATATTGCACATACAGCAGATGTCGCCTTACACGACGTGCTGGTGTGACCATAATGCTGACATTTAAAACAGCGAAGCGGACTCGGTATATAAGGACGGACAGGTAAGCAATAGAATGCTGCCTTCACGTCCTTGGGGAGCTGTGGCATGGCAAACGTCAAAATTAACGAGCTCGTGGGTTGAAGTTCTCCACTCTTTCTTGTCTTAATTCGACGAACATTAACTACATCTTGGCTGGCAAGTGCATCCTTAATCTCTTCTTCAGGGACATCTTGAAAGTCCCAACAAGATATTACGCCCTGACTATAATTTAGTTGACGATGCGGTTCAACTTGAACCTCGAATTGTCCTAGGGTCTTCATTCTTAAGAGATTAGTTGACTGCTTGTTAACGTCTCCACGAGCAAGGTGCCGTTGCGAAGCTTTTTAACATGTGCAAGTTCACCTGCAACGTAATTAAGTTGTTTTTGTATAACGAAAGGGGATAACCCCTTCAAACCACCTGGATTTTCTGTTTCATTCTTTACTTTAATCACAAGATAGTGTAATAGACGGTACGATACTTGTCTGTTCCTCTACTTCAATTTTATCTTCTTTGTCACTGCTTGATGCATTAGCTGTATGCGCCTTCTTACTAACATCAGTGACGTTCTCTTCGCTCTGTCTCTTCTGTCTCTTTCTTTCTTTCTGCGAAGGCGACTTGTTAGGATATGGTGGAGCCATGATGAATGTTAGCCGTAAATGCCCACACTTCTCCGTCTTCGTTCTGAGGAGCCAACGAGGCTGCCGGGTACTACCCTCATCACCCTTGTCAGCAAGCTGGAAATCGAGGCGAAGTCCAATGACTTGGCGTCGAAATCACTTGTACTCCCGACTGATGGATACTTGGGACACCCACTCCCCCGAGTGTTGGCGAGACCAAAGGTCCGAAGAGCTCCCCAATGGCGCACTTCCCAGTCTCAACGAGCTAGACGATCCAAGAATCTGCTGTTAAGAACTAGGCGCTATCCAATGGCTCCGCCCCCTTTCCCCTGGGCCCAGGGGCCATCGTCAATGCAAATACATCCTGTCACATCCTTGGTCATTGCGCAGAGGCGCAACTCACAGCACAAGAGGAGATGAAATAATGAGTCATCAATGAATGAAAAATGGGGTGAATGTAAATGAAATCCTCTCGGCTGGTCCTCCTTTCAGGCAGCGTAGATGTTTAGCTGCGAGGGCTGATTGCAGCCAGCAAAAGCCAGCTGGACGATGGGGTCGCCAATTCCCTACGCCGTATACGAGCAGCGATGGTCTGCTGCTCGGGCTATGTGATGATGCATCACGTTGCGGCCCGTAGGCCTGCAATGAGGTCGCCAATCCCCTACGCTAGTGGGAAGTAAAAATTCTCAATAGAGAAGCACTGTGGCCCTGCTATTGGACTTCCCATAGGCAGCAACGATGTTAGCAGCTGCCAGGGCTCATTGCAGCCAGTAAAACTGACTGGGCGATGGGGGCGCCACTTCCCGACGCCGGGGCGATGGAGTGTTTTCCCTCTATTTATTTACAAGGCGACTGTATCCCAATTATTCCGCCAGTAGGGTTCCATAATCGTGATCATCAAAGTAAGAAAGCACGTAATGGCTTTAGTATACAAAACGTGAACGCAAAATTAAACTGAGAACAGCTGAAAATGGAAGCGAGGTACAATTAAGATATTTTAAGATACGATAAAAGAGTCGTACTGGATCCGAATTCTACGGATACTACTCGCATGGACACACTTGTATAATACAACGAAATATCCTATTGATGCTGAATGGCGTACGTTGCATCAGTATGGTGCAACGTTAGCAAGAAAATAATTTATTGAAAATAGTTGTGGTGTAAAGCTTGTGGAACAACGGGAATTAGAATGGGATGAGGCTGTTAAAACTTGTCTTAAAAATTCTGGAATAAGCTGACGTCATTTCCTTGTATCCGTGGGTTATGTCTAAGAAACAACTCTCAACAGGTCAAGTGAAAATTCATAGAGGTTTGCCTGGCCATGTGCATATGCCTGATCCAAGTGAAGTACATGGATTCGTATTCTGAAAAGTTTTGCTGCCTAGTGATCTCGCCATTCCACTTCTTTCAAATAATTCTCAAAACAAAGTAGTTTTTGGTCTGTGCCGAACTTGCATGGACGAATTGGATACTGAAGATTGTAACCATAGTCAGGAGGAACGTGTTATCAAGGGTGTCTTCTGCCCTCCTGAGCTTCATGCTGCGCTATAGAAAGGTTATATTATACTTGATACATACGAAATTTGGATAACTGGAATGAGAGAAGGATTATTCAAACTCTATGGTGGTAACTTTTCGAAAATGAAGCGACATTGCAGTGAGTTTCCTTCTGATTGTACTACAAAGGAGCAAAAACCGGCATATATTGCAGATTATGCTCGCCATGAAGGCATAAGTCTCTAGTAGGACAAAATCGAACGTAATGAAGGATGAAGGTATATCTCAAAAATTTTCCTAAACTCATTCTTTGTAAAATGGGGAGAGCGCAACGATTTATCACAAACAAAGGTTGTGACTGATGCTCAGAAATTCCTTCAACTTTTAAGGGCACCTCACTTGGAAATACAAAGTGTAGTTCCTATAGGACAAAAATTATTTGTGACATACAAGGACAGGTAAATGAGAACTCACCATATCCATTTACAAATTTAGCTGTAGAATCATTCATATCGTCATGGGCAAGAATACGCATGTATTCTTAATACGCATGTTTTATTAATTACTAGACATTGTTGGAATTTAACGAGTAATTTATCGTGACACTTACGTATTCTATAGCTTACGGAACTCACAACTTCATCGCGGTAGTAACAAACGTTCGCCTTCGAGATCTAACCTGGACATGTTCAAGATAGTTTTCACAAACACCTACTTCTCCAAAATCACTTCTAATATTGTCCTCCCAACGTCGTATCGGTCTTCCCAACGGCCTCTTCCTCTCCGGCTTTCCAGCCAATATCTTCGTTTCCAATCCATCCGAGCTACACGGCCTGTCCATCATAGTCGTCTTGATTTCATTATTCTTAGATCTTGTGAGTCGTACAGTCCATATAACTGTTCGTTATGCGGCCTTCTCCATTATCCAGTCATCTCGTCCCGTATATCTTTCTCAATAACTTATTTTCAAAGACTCGTAATTTATGTTCATCTACTAGGGTCGTACTCCAACTTTCGCAACCGTAAGGTATTACCGGCAGAATAACCGATCTGCATATTTTCAATTTCAGCTTCCTTGATAATAATCGCGAGGTTAGGAGGTTCTGGACTGACTAAAACATGCGTTGTGCGATACTAATGGCCTTTTATTTCTTCCGTTACCTCGATTTCACGTGCTGTGTATGCTCCCAAGTAATTTTTTATACATATTTGTTAACTTTGTCTATGTTCTCATCCTTAAATGTTATGCACCTATCTCCGTTATCCCCTGTGTTCCGACTTGTACATTTATTTCTTTCGTTTTATCTATGTTTACCTCTAGACCTACCTCATTGCACGCTTCTACTAAGACATAGGTGTTACATTGTAGTGCATCTATTTCTTCCCCTATTAAATCTACATCATTCGCGTACACGAATAGTAGATTCAAGCTATTCAATGTTAGTCCTTTTTGTCCTTCTTATTTTTAAAATCGCATATTCTAAAGCAAAGTTAAACAGTAGTGGTGACAAGGCATCATCTTGTTTCAATCCGTTGCTAATCTTGAAACTATCCGACATACAAGTACTCTGCTTATGGGGTCACAGAGACAGATTTTCACAAGTTGAAAAAGTTTCTTCGTAATTGCAAATTGTACCAGTACTGTATAACTTTTCAGTTTTAATGAAATCATAAGCCTTCTTAAAATTAATGAGTAGCTGGTGATTAGTCCCATTGTATTCCCATTTCCATTCCAAGATTTGTCTCAAGGCGAAAATCTGATTCAACGCTGGTCTATTTCTTCTAAATCCTCATTGATGATCTCCAATTATATCATCTACGTATATGGTTAGGCGAGTTAGCAGTATATTACCCAATAGTTTGTAACATGTTGGGAGTAACAAGATTCCGCTGTAATTAATACAGTCCGATTTATCACGTTTTTTTATAAAACGGAACTATTATTCAAGTTTTCCATTCCTTTGGAAGCTCCTCCTTCTCCATATATCGTTTATCGATTTATGCAGTTCCTTGATTAATTTATTATTATACAGATTCTTTTATATACAACGACACGATGAGCCAGTCTTGTTATCTTTAGGGAACTACTTAGGAGAATTAACTAAACAAATAAAAGAGGAGTGAGTGATGAAGTTCATCATTGGTTATGGTGCGAAAACTTAATATTATCGGATACGGCATTTAGCTACAAGAAACATTCACGAGGTTTGCAAAGTTTGAGGTGTCCGAATCGATTATCGTACAGATCAGATCATACATTTTCAACACTTTTATAATTTGATAACTCTGAAGCATGGCAGTAAAGTGATCTTCAATTCTAACAATATATTGCGCAAACACGATATACGATTGTCTCTAAAGGACAAAGTAAACGCTATCAAAAAGTAAGCACAAAAAGACGTAGCTTAAATCCATCCAATAACGAGGATTATCATACCCTACCCTACTGATAATGTATCAAGTTAAAATGTAATGCAAACTTTTCTTAAAACCTGAGATTTGTCACTTAAAGTACGAGCAATGGTTGCGCATTGCGAAGTGAATAAAAATTAAAATAAATAACTACATTTGTGACCAAGGCAATACCTAGTTCAACATTGCATTGCAACTTTAATATATGGAAACAAAATTCTTATTTAATGAGCCATAGTTGCGAAGTATTTAAATAAATCAAATACTGTATTGATAAAGCAGTTTGCGAGCATTCAACATGTGAAGCAATAAAAATTGATAAAACTTGTAAATAAAACAAGTTCCTTTTGTGTAACCTCAGATGGTCTGAAATTGTATTTGTAACAATCAATGTATTTACACTTGATTACGTACAATAAACAGTTTTCTTCCTACAATAATGTTGTTTCATTTCTTTACCTAGTTGGGAACACTGGTCATTTTAAGTCTATCGCAAATGATGCTCTTAATTCCTTCGTTTCGAATTCTCGTTATTATTTATTTTTCTTTACCTAGTTGGCAACACTGCTGCATAATGCTTGTCATTATTTAACTATCTCACTATAACGTTCGTGAAATTATTTGCTGGATAACAATGTGTACAATTGTTCAAGTATTTCATTTGTATTTGTCTTGCATTGAGGAATCAATGTGCGTTGTTAAAATAACAATTCTTGTTCTGAAATTTTGTTACTGAAACGAAATTGATAATTGAACCTAATAAAATTAAATTCTCAATGACTATCCATTGCGATGAAAATAATGTTCCTTAGTCGAATGAAGTCCTATTATGTTGGTGACGGCCAGGTCTTCCTGGATCTACAGAGAAGATAGTTAGCTATCTCATGTTTAACACTAGTTACCTCCCCGTCATTTTATCTTATGTATAACATTCGTAAAAATATATATTCATTAAATAAATCGCATTGCAGTGCAATGCTCATTATTAATTATCTCGAGTAGAACTTATAGTTTGACAAAGTTTGAATTAACCACTCTTTCCTCAAAACTGTACTTCGACAGTTGGCCGTTAGGCTGCTCTGACAACACAATTGAAAATACATTCACCTTTTCTTCCCAGATGACTGCATTATAACCTTTGCCATAACAAACTATACAATGTATATATCTGGGGGAACGAATCTACAAAATGATTTTTACAACCTGGTACCTTGATCGCAGTCTTGACTCTTTCGTCGACCAGTCAATATAGAGTCTTAACAGTTAATTTACTCGTTACTCTTGTAGTTTAGAAAGTGATCACAGTCGACTTTTATTTAAGTTTATTGTTGAACTTCATAAAACAGGAACATTAGTGTATCTCCAATGAACTTTAGAACAATCATGAACTTTAGTACATTTGTGCGTAATAGGAAACTTAGAAGAAAACGAAGAAAGTACTAGTGTTATTGACAGTATTGAGGAACATTTATTTCCCTACGCAATTTTGTGAAGGTAGAGACTTCTACAGTGAGTTTAAGAAAAGGTATATGTGTATCAGGTCATGATGATTATAAAATATAAAATTAAACACATTGTTGAAAATTCACTCTGAATTTCGATCGACAAATGAATTGTTTATTTCTCATAGTTATTAAGTAGTTGGGTCTTTTAAGAGCTATTCAATGTTGTTTCTTCAGGGAAAAGTAATCTCCAAGTGTGTCAAATATGTACAAATAATGCTTTTACTCAAGTTGTCTAATTTATAACTAATGCATTCCGATCCGCTGCGCCTCCCTGTAACAAGCATCTGTTCCAAACTCGGTTCGAGACCCGGTCCTTGCTCTCATGCTTCACAGTAATATGCTACGGTTATATACTCATATTTAAATGGAAATCATATCATTCAGCTGCTCTTTTGTTTTAAGTCGAAGGAACAACATGTCTTGCTGATGTTGCATAAACATTTTTCACTGTTGTTTTCTTCTTCTCTGCTCTTGTTCTCGTTCAAAGAGCAGTCATTTACACGGCGACATATCAATTGTCAATTGGCGCTTGTCAATTGATCAGCGGAGACAAGAAAAAAGTTAGAATTACATCGAATGGATTGAAATCCTCAGCGATCAAGTTCTAATCTGTGTACCGGCCTTTGCAGCTTCAAGTTATAATCTGTGCAGCGGTCATATACAGGAGTCAGGTTCTAATCTGTGCACCGGTCATCAACAGCATTCAGGTTCTAATCTGTGTACGGCCATCCACAGCAATCAAGTTCTAATATGTGTACCGGCCCTCAACAGCAGTCAGGTTCTAATCTGTGTGCAAGTCCCTACATGCATTCACGTTCTAATCTGCGTACCGGCCATCAACAGTAGTCCGGAACGGCTTGCCAGCTTGATATGCTCTTATGCAGGCTCACGGATGTTTGTTTTGTCAAGATCGCGCAACTGCAGAAGCAAATCAAACAATTGCAAAAGACAATCGATCAGCAGCGGTCCAACAAGGAACGCCGTCCCCAGAAAACCCAGACCCAGTCAGATATAGACGCCCTTTGTTCTCAGATGTGTATTATTGTCATGACATTGAACAAACCGACCTATGCAGGTACTTCCCGTCCTCAACAATATCATAATAGACAAACTCGCTACTCTAATATACAGGTTCCATTGATTAAGCATTATCGGTTGTATTACGTTCAACCTCAGATTAATAATATTCACTGCACACCCGTCCTGGGCTGTGGAAGTCAATGTTCCCTAATTGATGAGCGTTTTATACCCCCAAATGCAAAGCGTATAAAGCACACAAGTATGCCCCAAGGTTTTAACGGTGAACAATTAACATGTAAAGAAATTGTTACATTGGATATTTTTATAGAATCCTTATTTTCGACAAGAATTGAAGATTATTAAATCAATAGATCACCCATTCATTCTTTTCGGTACATATTTCTTTATTCGGCATGTATTTCAGCTTTCACCGTCTGCAAATACTATCACCTTGCTTACCCCAGACTGGAATCATCATTACCATCGAACACAGACATCAGCCATCACGAATCAGGTCTCATCAGCAGGCATATCAAGTCTTCATACTCCCGAATAACCTTCTTTCTTTACTATCAAACGTATAACATTTAATCCACATAGAAAATCTTATGTTCCCATCATTGGTCGATTTTTGTAAAGAAGACAATCTACTATCTGAATCAAATCCGGATGTAGTGCAAACGAAAAATGTTCAGGTACCAACAGGTAGGTATCTTTTGATCAGATCAAACTTATGTAATTATTCGTAACAACAGCAAGAAACGTATTAAGCTCACCAGGTTTACGAAAATCGGACAGCCCTTCCTTGTGATATTGTTGCACCAGTGACTTCCCCTGACCAAGTTGCGGAACTCCGGGAACATGCAGAGATACAGTTTACTCACTCCGAATGGATGTCAAAGTTGCTTTTACATCAGCGACGCGATATTCAGAAGCGTATTTCAAAATACAAACAATTTTGACTTCTCTTAAATACGAATTAATCCACATTTATCGCCAACTCAAAAACAAGAAATTCTAGATTTTTTGTACGTATTCAGTGCCTGTTTAGAGTGGACAGAAATATGTACATGCATTACACATTTGCTTGAACACAAAATAGTCACCACAGATTCGAACCTATCCTATGTTCGCCCGTTCCCCGTCCCCTCCATCTCCGAGATGCAATACCCAATTAAAAATCAATGGAAAGTTAGAAAATTATATAACGAATTTGTTCTTCAAACTACAATCACCCTGTGTTTCTGGTTAAAAACCAGACTTCTCCCTGCGATTCCTAAGTGACTTATGCCTTTTGAACAGCAAGATCCATAATATTGCCTATAGTTTCTGAAATACTGACGAAGTTATCTCTAATATGTATGGAAATCATTTCTTGATTAAATTTGTCATTTCCGCAGCATTCTAACAGACACCCCTTGCAGCAAAGTCCCAGGACCTCGCAGCAATCGCTGTAGGTTCCATCGGGACGGGGAAATATCTTGTCAGCCCAATGGAACTTCGAAGCTAGCCCAGGGTGCTGTCCGCACTCGTTCAGCTCATTACGGATGGTATTTCACCTCAATATTTGTCGGTCTATGCTAGTGATTTTACAGTAAATACAGAATCATATGCTGAAAGTATGATCGTAATTTGAGAATTGTTTGAACGTTTACGAGCTCCCAATTCCGCCTCAAACCATCGAAAGTACAAATTCTATTCTCCTGACTAAAAGTCCTAGGTTCAATCGTCTCTGTCAATATGGTGAAAATGTGACCTAAATTAACTTCTTCTTTTGTCCATTTTCCTCTCTCGGAAACCAAACGGAAAACTAAGCAATTTATCGGCATCGCCAACTTTCTACGACGGAATTTGCCCAATTTTGGAATACTAGCAAATCCCATCAACGGTTAACTGAAATTTTTCGTTGGATCGAGCAAGCTGAAACAGCTTTCAAGACATCAAGAAATTGGTCACCACTAATCTCATTTTCCAACACTTTTCAGTTTACAAAACATCTCATGTACGGGTGGATGCCTCTCAATCCAGTTACAGAGGCTGTATCCTACAAAAAGACTCCGATAACCTACCCCATCCCTGTAGCTTACTGTTCACGAACCCTTACAGATGCAGAAACACGATATGACATATTTTATCTGGAAATGTCTGCAGCATATTACGTGATTAAATCCTTCCAATACTTTCTGAATGGGAAATTCTTCCATCTTTATTCAGATAATAAAGTTATTTGTCACATATGAAGAATCTTAATGGTGAACTCGCACGTTTGTCGATATTTTTCGAAAATTATGATGTCGATATTACCCACGTATCATCAGGCCAAAACTCATTAGCTAATGCACTCAGCAGAAACCCGCTCCCTCCAGATCAAGCTTAAGACCCAGTAGCAGATTCTTTAGAATTTCTATTTATTCGCTACCTTCTCCAAAACGAGGAACAACTTGAAATAGCGAAATTAAAGCGTAATGATCCCTATTTTTCAAAATTATTGATGTATTAAAATACCCATCATTCTTAGCTAACTATCTCAAATTCAGTGCGTCACATCTCACAAGGGACCATTCTGTTTTGACAATTCGATTTCGGAAAATGCTTGCTATCACCGGATTCAGTACCAAAAAAAACCGAGAAAAACAAGTATGTAGCTGCAGACCGTAAACAGGGCCGGAGATAAAGGGGTCCAAAGTTCGAATACAGGACTCAGAAAGTGCCTATAAACACCATGTAATTTTGAAACGAGTGACGGAATTGAGATCAAATGTGAGATATGAGTAACGTGTGTGAAGCTCCACTGAATAGGTGTAGTGCGCGTCATATCGGCCATCTTAAAAGTCGCCATATTGGATAATTCGTAAAGAAATAAACGGGAAGTAAGGCATGTGGCATATCATTTGAGGCTAGCTCTTTCCCAGAAATTCAAATATGAGGTTATTTGTTACAAACCTTTATTGCTTGAGAAAGTGTGGACCCTGGAAGTTATGAAACAGACGAAATTAACGGTTTTGGCTTATGATTGTTTATCTTTATCTTTCTTCAAATGTGCTCACTGTTGTTCCCATGTTTGTCTCAACCACACAATCATTCTAAAGGTACACAACATATGCAATTAAGCTTGCATCAGATCTGTTGTAAATGCACGATTAGCACTAATTACCCAAGAACGTTGGAGACCATCAGGTTTTATATAGGTTGTTCCTATGCACTTTTCACGACTGACTTCACAACATAAAGGTTTCCTATCAACAGCGATAATTCGAACACTGTGCCCATAGCACTACTTTGCTCATGTTCTTGGTTCGCGTTACATACACTGAACTGACAGAAGCCAAAACAGTTTATTTCGCCATTTCACAACTTCTGGGGTCCATAGCTTCTCAAGCAATAAAGGTTGGTAACAAATAACCTCATATTTGAATTTCTGGGAAAGAGCTAGCCTCAAATGATATTCCACATGCTTTACTTCCCGTTTATTTCCTTACGATTAATCCAATATGGCGACTTTTAAGATGGCCGACATGATGTGCACTACACCTATTCGGTGGAGCTTCACACACGTTACTCATACCTCAGCATTTTCCGAAATCGAATTGTCAAAAATAGAATGGTCACTGGTCAGTATGTGATTCGAAATGATAAATTGTATCGCATTCACAGATTACAGTGCATGACTAAATACCTGCTTTGTATTTCGTTCTACCTACAGCATAAAGTAGTTACCGAAGCCCACCAATCAGCTTACGCCCATGCGTCCACCACCAAAACCCTTAATTTGTTACTACAACGTGTATTTTTCTTGAATACGAAAGCCATAGTTTTTAAAATTGCAAAGAGTGCTACCCCAGGCAGGAAAGAAATTTTTGAATTTCCAAATTCAATGTCCACATTTTAGTTACATCTTCGCAAACATGCTCGGCCCAAACCAACCCCCTAGTCGCTCATATAAATTTATCCTCAACATTATAGATTTAGCCACTAGATTCGCCATTAGCGTCCCCTTGAATACTGACGATGCTCAGTCTATTGCTGATGCTTTAGTTTAACATGTTTTTGTGAGATTTGGTCTACCACTCACGATTTAGTTTTACCGCAGATCCACCAATACTTCAAGTATAATGAAAGATCTTTGTGTGAAATTGAAAATATAGGTTAAATATTCGGATGTTCTTTCTCACCAGGTCCTTGGAGCGATTAAACGATACCATCAGACAATAATCCGTCTTTTGACACTGTGTACAATTGACAAGAAACAGGAATGGAGTTTATATTTACCAACGTTCACGTTCTCATCTCATATAACCTCTTTTCACATTCGCGTTTATTCTAAGCTTTCTGTCTTCTGCATGGGTATGTTGGCCCTTTACCCCTTGATTTACAACTAGGTACAGAAACTGACAAAATGTCTAATTAACAGCACTTAGAAACTATGGACATAGCCCGCGCCTAGCATATAACAACTTATGTCATAAGTTTGAAATACAGAAGCGTTACTTTCAGAAACATTCCCGCCAAAGAGAATATTACCCAGAGAGTATAGCTGATGGATTGCACCCCTTAGCCAGGAGTTTCTAAGTTTTTCTCTATGTTATACCCGATACCCGCTACAATCATGAAACAGGTTAATCCGAATGGTTATTTAGTCTTTTATGATAAGAGCGTAAAGACACGCAGAAAGGAAGACACTGTGAGTATATCCCGGATAAAACCAACTTCACTTCCACTGACATATCCCTTACGAACGACCCCGGTAGAAACCCGGACTCCCATACACCCTGTACAGTCCCCTCACAGGACACCCCGGATATCGACCACGTGAAACTCATTCAGGCCTGATGGCAGACTTGGATGAATACATCTATGGTAGACGTCGTTGACTTAACATACTGGTAGTCACTCTGGTACACTATTTTCTTCGAAATCACACTCACTCTAGGAAAAGAAACGGACACGTTTTATCGACACTGTATTTTAATCATTATTCGTATATACGAAATTTATTAGCGTCCCAAGTATTTTACAAGTCTGCCTTTGAGTATAAAATAATCAGAAAAAGATGATAAAAAAGTGAATTTGGTATATTATAGAAACCCACACGTACTAACTTCGATATATTTCGAGTTTTTATTCAGTACTGAACAAATGATCTTGAAGTGGCAT
Source organism: Lepisma saccharinum (assembly GCA_022664845.1). Taxonomy (NCBI): domain Eukaryota; kingdom Metazoa; phylum Arthropoda; class Insecta; order Zygentoma; family Lepismatidae; genus Lepisma; species Lepisma saccharinum. The sequence continues at coordinate 24,573 of JAGDQP010003298.1, forward strand.
TTACCTGCAAGCATTATCTCATATCTTTCTCATGTTAGCCAGCAACCTCAAAACTCGTGTCCACATTTTTCAAGCAAACAGAGCATCAGAAGTAAACTTATGATTGTCACGCGTCTTTATATACAAGGGACGTTGTGGTCTCAAAAGGCAACGGCTGACCTATTGTGAGAACACAGAATTCTTCTTCTACCAGCGGATTGTATATTTCCTGTTTTTCCAGGGAGGGCCCCCTGATCGGACAGTGTTACTACCCCAATTTGAATGAGGATTTTATCAACCAAATACGATACAAGAAAGGAGAACATTCATTTATACCTAGTCAGTTTGATATTTTTTTTTCTTTCTGCAGTTTACTGCTAGTTTATTTTATATTTTATGTTTTGCCATTCTCTAGATTCTCTCCACTCACCACTTGTTTGATCCTCGTTAATTACCTGGACCTTTTCTAGGATTGATCTTTTTGCGACAGAACATTTGTTGAAGTAATTTATCCATTAGCATTTTGCAATTTAAGGAATAGTCAGTTTCCAAACAAGTCAAGAATTATTAGGTATATATAACTTTTTAGTTAGGTCACCAAATTTACCTCTAACAACGATTAAAAAGTCAGCTATTATCGAAGTAAATTCCCCAGAAAAATCATTCTTTAGAAACTATACCTTCTAGTAATTCAGATACTCCCATGAATATGCCTTCTTTAAAATCCCTAGAATTTTATATGTATATTTAAGTGTAAAAAGTCGATCTAGAGTGGGGGCATAATTACAAATGCCCTACACATAAAAGGTATCTTAGTTCAGAGTGTTATGAAGAAATGAACTTCTACAAGTATGCAGTGTTTCACAACTTCCCATGTATGCCATCTTTGCAACATAAATATGATACTAGTTTGTGTATAGTTCCCTATAAGGACACCCACCGAGGTGCAGCATACGACTTGCCCGGAACTCCAGCTCAAGTGATCATCCATTCTTTTCAAGAATTACATCAGAAAGACTTCCAACAAAACCACGGCAATTTAGGGTCATTCTGATTCTCGTCAAACAGAAAAAAAAGACAACGAAAAACAAAACCAATAAAATGAGAAATTTTCGTAAAACGTGTCTCCTTCAAGGTTAGAATAGTAACGTTTTCCCACAGCAAAATTGACAAGACGTTTCTCACCTGAAGGTCAGGACAACACATAAAATGAAAATAATCGAAGTTTACGTAACGACCTGCACGTATAACAATAATAGAAGTATTCTGAATATATTATCAAAGATTGTTTTAGAGTGGACACATGTGAACATTGGTATGTGTCTAATTTGAAAAACAATCTGTTGATGAGATCCATACAAGTACAATTTTCAAAATGTATGAGAACGATATGTAGAGATATTTACCAAAATTACCTTGTACATCTCTGATGTAATATTTCCTTCTTGTTCCCATCATAGTTTTGATAGAACGAAATTACGTAAACAATATCAACAAATTTTATTGATAAAATTAGAAATCAATAAAACCATATAGAACTTGGTATCTTGATCGCAGTCTTGACTCTTTCGTCAATCAGTCAATATCGAATCCGAACAGTTAACTTACTCGTTATGTTGGAAAGTGATCATAGTCGAATTTTATCTAAGTTTATTGTTGAACTTTATAAAACCAGAACATTCGTGTATCTCCAATGTACTTTAGAGCAATTGCGAACTTTAGTATATTTGTGCGTAATAAGAAAACTAGACGAAAACGAAGAAAGTGCTAGTCTTAAGATAAGATAAGATAAAATGAATTGTATGGGCGGTAACAGCACTATGGCTTACGCCCGTCCCGTAAAGTGCTAGTCTTATTGACAGTATTGAGGAACATTTATTTCCCTACGCAATTTTGTGAAGGTAGAAACTTCTACAGTGAATCTAAGAAAAGATGTGTATATCAGTGCTTGATGATTATAAAATATAAAAGTAAATACATTGCTAATAAATCACTCTGAATTTCGATCGAAAAATGGATAGTTTATTTTCTATGAAAGTAGTTCAAGTTAATCAAATAAAATAGAAAAATGTCAGTTCTCATTTCAATGTCTTATACAGCCATGTCCTCCCATAGTTCTTAAGTAGTTAGGTCTTTTGGGAGTTATTCAATGTTGTTTCTTGAGGAAATATAAGTTCCGTAATTAGATTTCTATTGTCATCGGTTACTTCTTTAATTTATTTTCCTAAGCTCTCAATCGCCTCAATCAATGGGTTCTCCTGTCGTTTTTGCTGTTCATAATAGCTACGGTGCCCCCTTTCCATTCTTTAAAGCGTTTCGCCAAGAGATTTTGAAATTCAATGTTATTCGATTTTCGCTTTGACATTATAAAAAGACTATATTATATTCGCTGATATTTTGTAATTCAATGTTTTCGATTTTCACCAGGAGATTTTGTAACTCAATATTATTCGATTTTCGCTGACATACAAAACTATATTATATTTACTTTGATATTATAAAAAAGGTATCTCCAAGTGTGTCAAATATGTACAAATAGTGCATTAACTCATGTTGTCTGTTTTATAACTAATAGATTCCGGTCCGCCACGCCTCCCCGTAAACACAATTTTGGTAAGGAATAGTGAAATACATGCAAATTAAATAATAAAACAATGAAGAAATAATATATTACTATTAACACAACATTTTACGAATATGTTTTTAAAAAAATTTTCTTGCAGAGCTAAAACTCTTCTTTTTGATAAAATGTGGAAAATCATAGCATCACCCTTCGTCTCTCTTATTGCTCGTATGCGGGGGTCATTCAGTGCGCAGTCTTCCTTCTTTTGTTTGTCTATACAAACTTGAAAGCCAGCAGCTGATATTGCACAGACACAAACTACCAAAGTATTATATAAAGTAAATATTAAACGCCTAAACCTCAACCATTCAATTCAAAACAAAATTTCGTAGTTTTTAGTTTATTAAAAATATTTAAAAGTACTGGAGATTTCTTCACAAATACAATTTAAAAACTAGATTTAGCCTTCTGACAATTAATATAATCTTACCCTACTCTCAATTATTAGAAGTAAAATTATTAAATGTTTGACGCAACTCCCACCTAAGAATTCAATTTCAATTTATTAAGGCTATGGTTCAGTTCCAACTGACGAATTCCAAACTTAAACATAACCACACAAACCAAAAATCTTTCGTAGAAATACAAATGATCCACCACTGGTACCTAGATTCTATAACCGACCCGGTTTCGGAACAACCCGCCATCACTCATTCCTCTTCAATACAACCTATAAAAACCTTTGAGCCAACAAAATTGAACAATTAGGAGAAACCCCTAGAATCACATTAACCTGGTTAATTCGATACGCACAAAACAAAGCAACCAATCAAAACCAAAATTCTAATCTCGCTAATCTTTCATCTAAACGTGTCCCAGGACCACAAAATTCATAGCCGGGGAGATGTAGTTCGAAGGGAATTCATTAATAATATAATTCACTAACCCCGTACCTTCAATAGTTTTCCACAATGTTGGTGGAAGTATATGAATGATCTTTATGAGGTACCTTAAATTCTTTGGTTTCAAAACAATGAAATTAGATAAACGAGATGATATCATATCCATTATGAACACTTTCTCATAATAAAAGTTCTTGTTCCCTACTGCTTCTTCACCTGCTATAACTAATAACCTATCTACGAACTTTCAACATCATTCATGCAAATAAACTGTTGTGGCATGCTTGTACATCGCTTAATCCCCTTTCCTTGCATCCTTCCTTTCAAACCCTTACCTTTAGTTTTATGTTTAGGCCAAATAGGTTTAATTAAAGTCTTATACCTATCACTGGAGCTTGATTTCACTCCATTCTGTGACGGATCATGCATTTGATATAATGCATCGTCATATTTAAAATCTTCTTATAAATGTTATACACTGCAATCTTCATCGTTGTAACCTACCGGGGATTAACTCACAAGGGCCTTCTGTTCCTTTAAACTTTTCATCCGCGATCTCACTCTCACTATATAAAATTAGATCATCATTATTAAAAGAAACATTATAACTTCCAATTTCCACTGCACTACATCATCTATATCAATAGAATATAAACCAAATATCTGGTGTAGTAAAAAGTAATCCATTATTTTGCCAATAAATGGCTTCAGTGATCTGTATCTCGCGTTGTATAAGTCCGATCGGGTTCAGCGAGATGGCGTTCAAACGATGAGATTGCGTACTACAAACACTGTTCAGATAGTTATGATGAGTTGACTCAGTGTTGTGTGAGCGCTCGTCAAAATGGACACTAGCAAAGAGAAAATACGCTGTATTTTACAGTTTTTCTTCGATAAAGGCGAAAACGCAAGCCAGGCGGCTGCAAATGTGAATAGTGTTTATGGTCCTGATACTGTAACAGCCAATCACGCGCAATTTCGGTTCCGTCGATTCCGTGCCGGTAATTTTGACGTCAAAGATGTACCACGCACTGGAAGGTCAAGTGTCGAAAATGTCGATAAAATCATGGACATTGTCGCGTCCGACCGTCATGTAAGCCCTGTTTCGATCGCCCAAGAGCTAAACATTGCACCAAAAACCGTGTGGAACCATTTGCATAAGGCTGGATACACAAAGAAGCTTGATGTATGGGTGCCACACGAGTTAACGCAAAAAAAACTCATGGACCGAATTTCCATCTGCGAATCGCTGCTGAATCGCAACAAAAGCGACCCATTTCTGAAGCGGTTGATGACTGGTGATGAAAAGTGGATCACTTACGACAACGTCACGCGAAAACGGTCGTGGTCGAAGCGCGGTGCGCCGGCGCAAACGGTGCCCAAGCCAGGATTGACGGCCAGGAAGGTTTTGCTGTGTGTTTGGTGGGATTGGCAGGGAATTATCTACTATGAGCTGCTCCCCTACGGCCAAACCCTTACCTCGGAACTATACTGTCAACAATTGGACTGTCTGAAGGCAGCAATCGCCCAGAAGCGGCCAGCTTTGGCCAATAGGAGAGGCATAATGTTCCACCAGGACAACGCCAGGCCACACACATCGATAGTGACTCGCCAAAAGCTCCGGGAGCTTGGTTGGGAGGTTCTTATGCATCCACCTTATAGTCCGGACCTGGCACCGAGTGATTACCATCTGTTCCTGTCCATGGCGAACACGTTTGCTGGTGCAAAATTCGCTTGAAGAGAGGCTTGTGAAAATCGACTGTTTCAATATTTTGCCAATAGGGACAAGGGCTTCTATGAGAGAGGCATCATGATATTACCTTCCAAATGACAATACGTTATCGAACAAAACGGCGCATATGTGACCTAAATCGGATCATTCTAACTATGGTAAGTCAAGCCTTCAATGTCATGCAAAAATAATGGATTACTTTTTACTACACCAGATACTTCATCTTTATCAGACTTATTAGTACATAAGTATCGACTCGCTAATGGACCTAATTGAATTTCTTTCTCATCATCATCATCATCACCACCATCTTTATTTTCTTTAGTCTCAAGCAGTGCCTTAGGCGAAGTAAATAATTGTTTCTCATATGAAGTTTATGATGGTGTTGGTGGATAGTTATTTATATTTTGTTGTGCGACTGGTATAAGTTCTGTAATTAGATTTCTATTGTCATCGGTTACTTCTTTAATTTATTTTCCTAAGCTCTCAATCGCCTCGATCAATGGGTTCTCCTGTCGTTTTTGCTGTTCATAATAACTACGGTGCCCCCTTTCCATTCTTTAAAGCGTTTCGCCAAGAGATTTTGAAATTCAATGTTATTCGATTTTCGCTTTGACATTATAAAAATACCATATTACATTCGCTGATATTTTGTAATTCAATGTTATTCGATTTTCTCCAGGAGATTTTGTAACTCAATATTATTCGATTTTCGCTGACACACAAAACTATATTATATGCGCTTTCATATTATAAAAAGATATAACATAAGTAGCATACATACGTAACATACATGCATACGTATCATACATGCGTACATCAATTAAGCGCTAAAAGTTAAACGTAATAACATTCGAATTGCATTAACATAAACCTCACTCGATTATAAAGAAATTATCTGTTTTATTTCTATACTTTCCGTTGTTTAACTTTCTCGTCATATCGATTGTCATAAGGCCATAGGGTTCCATCCATGCTTCACAACATAAATCTTTAAATATATTAAATGACATGTTACCAACAACAAATTCATTATAACTATGTTTCAAGTTCGTGTTATCTTGACAAAATATACATAACAAGTTGCATAATCTCTAATAAGTTGCTTCTTAACTTTACTACATATTTGTTCTAAGTAGATGCAATCAATTCGCTGAGGTCTAGCATGTGTTAAGTAGTCCCGCGGCGCATTCTGAACCTCTAATACATAGTCATCAAATTTAATTGCAGAACTTTGTTCGCATTCATCAAACTTTAGAACATAAAGTTTGAATGTAGCCAATTGAAAATGAAATATTTTTTTAATATAGTTATAAATGTGTTCCATTTGTTGATACTTGGGTTGTGCTAAGCTTTTAGAGAATACATACAAGTGGCTCCCTCCCCAGTAAAGCCAATTCGGAGCCAGGAGAAAATTATCAATGACTAGTGATGTCTACCCACATCCAGATGAACCTATTATTGAGCAACGAATAGTATTAGGATGAAGTTTACCATTCAACTTAACATAATCCTTGGATGTCGAAAGTCGTTGCTTAACACCTTACATTGAACTAATGTTTTAAAACTATTTCGATTATATTTTGATTTTAAAACAAACAATATTGTAGCTTTGAGATCGATCCAAGAGTTAGGCTCTGAAGATAATACCAACCACTCAACATATGCCTTGCTTTTAGTTCTACGTATAACTTTTTCAATTAGATATACATGTGAGTGTTTGGTCTTCATTAGTTCTTGCTCACAGAGACGACCCTTAACAATCTTATTGCGCTCATCTTTTAACTGATATGTAGGTGGACCAGTCTTAAAAACTGTAGCAATTTGAAATATTTCTGTGCTCCAATGGCGAGCGAAGCATCTTTCAAACTTATTTTTAAACTTACTAATTCGAACATAGTATTCTTCATCAATTGGTTTCATTTGTACTGTTCTATGTTTTCTATTATTATGCGTTTTCATAAGTGCTTATAATATATTATAACATTTGTAATTGCCTTGCAGTGTGATCTGCTTCCACTTCAAATTACGTAGTGTTTTATTGGAACGTTAAACAATACTAGCTTCTTATCACTGTATGAAGAGTAATGTGTAATACCTCTTGGCTTCATTAAGTTAATAAATTCTCGTTATTATAGAACTTGGTAAGATGATCTCTTTGCAAGAACTTTGGTGCTTGTCGAGTCGCTTTAAGCATTGTTTCAAACGCGCGTGAACCTTCCATCTCTGTTTTTATTTTTAACTGGTACAGCCCATGTATGCTTGTTGAAAGTGTCAATATTGGTTAGAATATAAGAATATCTTCTATTTAATTATGCTAAGCCTTTCAAGTTCCCATCATGTATACCCATTATTACAACAGGCATTCGTTTATAATTTCGTCTCGCAGGCTTGTGTAGTTCCTCAACAATGTGTTAATAGAAATGGGGAACTTAATGGGCGAAAATGTATCCGATCGAACTGAAAGCAAATCGCCTTCTACAACATCAAGTTCATGAAGTAAAATTTCATCTGCTGATAGTGGAACTCGACTACCTTCATGTATTCCTAGTGATAGATTCCCGTACTTCTGTCCACCGCTCTGAATATTGTAGGGGATAACCTAGTTAGGCTGAAGGAATATGGGGTGATGTAGTTCAGCAACGCCCGTATTAGGTTAGTTTAGCTATTTGTTATTTGTTACATCACGTTAGATTAGTTTAGCATACGAGCTCGGAATCATATTAGCTATTATTTATTACATCGTGTTAGGTTGGTTTTGCTTATTGTTATCACATTAGGTTTGGTTTGATTACGGTTTAAATAGTTAGGTTTTACTTTGCACCGATTTTACCTTGCACTTTGATGGTTATGTAAACTCACCATATGATCGGAAAGGAAAACATGTCTAGTTTGTATTATATTACATTACCTGTGTTTATTTAAATGGAAAGCTGATATAGGCAAAAGCCAAAATTTTAATTATTGTTATGTTGTTGATCAGTACGAATTTTCCTCTTTTGGCGTGTTGGTTTTGTTTCGCGAATTACGGGAAAGTTAGAATTTTCGGGAAGATAGATGTCGCAGATTTATACATGGGAAAGTAGGATAGATATTGTAACTAAAAAACTTTTATATTGTACATTACCTGTTGTCATATAAATTTAAGTATTTTCTCCTTTCAAACATCTGTGCGGGTTTTAAGTTGTGAAAATGTTTTATGTCAAGGTTATGGTCCAAGTCAATATAAGATCAAGTTGTCTGTAATGTCTTTGTCTTGATATGGTCTTGATAGGGATTTGTGAGTAGAAGAAATAAATATTGTAATAAACTTCTGTTAATTCACCGTCTTAGTTTTTATTCGGCTTCGCATAAAGTTTGCTAGAGTGAACACTCTAGATCAAACTTCCAACTCACATGCCAAGTTTCGTCCCACCTCACTTGAGGTTAATGCTAAAGAGGGCATCTTGGTGATCTTCTCTAAGTGCTCAGGTTCAGGTGTCAAGGACTTACGAAGAACCCTGAGATATATAAAAGGAAAAACGATAGTTCAGAGCAGCGTATCAACGTTAAAAGAGATTGTAGACGCACAGCTACAACATCGGACAATTCAGTTCCAAAGAATATAAACGAAGGAGAACCCACTACACATCTACACATATACTACCTAAACCTTTACAATATATACAATATAAACAATAGGACATTCTTCATTCATCTTAAGACAATGGAAACCTATAATTTTGAGCTTCCCAACGAAAGGAAATTCGAAATAGGGTGCATCCACATCAAAGAGATATACCTTGCCACTAAGAATACCGCGCGTTAAGTCACATTCTTTATTAGGTATAGAAATATTTTAAAGAACTGAATACTACGTAAATTATGTACTGATGTTAACAGTTCATTAGATTTAGTATATAGCCCTATCCACATGGTTTTTCAATGTATCTTCTAGGTCTTTTAGCTTTGCTACAATATCATTCTTAATCTTATCGTTATTAGAATTAAAGTATGTGATGGTTATAATGTTTTCAATACTATCTTGCAGCTCCCAAAGCTGAGCCAGTGTGGGCATTAGTGCTACTAACGATTGTACACTACGAAATTCGTTAATGTCAACATACGTTTAGATAAGTTATTAAGAGTATTAGTCACAGAAGTATATTTTGTTTCTAGTTTACTATTTTTTCTGAATATCAGCGATGAGAGTGTTATGTGTTGGTTTAGTATCATCTAAACCTTCCAACATATCCTTTAATCCACTATCTATTTCATTAACACCATGAACAGAAATGAGTTTTGAATGTTCTTGTACCGCTTCTTTAACTACATTCTGAATACTCGTCAACACCTCTTGTATACCGGAAAGATCTTATAACGTTAAAAGGAATGATATACTGATTTCAAGGTTTTGCAATTGAACCTTAATATTTTCTATCACTTCAGCGAGAGTCGCTGAGGTTTTGATTACGTTTTCAATATTACTTATTGTCTTCTTTATTTTTTCTACTTCTTTCGAAGTTGGAAGTGTATTTATAGTTTCTTGGAGAGCAGTTAATTTCGACTTTATTTCATTTGGTTTTTATTTGAAGCTAAATCATTTAAAGATACGTATACTCTCGATATCAGATTGCTTCTGTGTTTTGTATTTCTACTAAATCATTTTGAACAATGCTTACAACATGCCGAAGGTTGATTAAATCTGTAGGAAGATTAGAACTCTCTAACTTTTCATTTGATTTTGCGAGTGCTTCCTATAAACTAGTTAACCCGGTAGGAAAATCATTCACACTTTTCTTTAGATTATTGAGTTAAATTTGAATATTTGTAAGCTCTGAAATGCAATTAATTATTGTTTCAAACTCATCGAGCTTTGTACTAATTTCCGATACATCACTATAAACAGGTAGGTTTGTTATATCGTCACGGAGTTTATTTAATTCATCAGTAATTTTTTAAGTTCATTTTGTAGTTTCCATATGACTTCTTGCATCTTTTGAGGATCTTCTTGTGAAGAATTATTCTGAAGAGCATTTTCTAATGTATTCACTGTTGTTTGTAGATTGTTAAATGTGTTTTGTAACTCCATAAGCTTTGTTTTCAGATCATTGAATAAATCTTGTTCAGCAGTGTTTGAAATAAGTTGATTCTTTATTAGCTGCACTTCATTTTGTATCGTTGTTATGACATTGAACTTCAGTCAAATCATTTTCTTTACCAGCTCTAAATACATAAGAATAACACTCTTAAGCTCATTATCAAGTTTTTGAAGTAAATCGAGTATTATGTTGCTGAGCTTCTGTGATTTCTGTTTCAATATTTTAAGATGATGTATTTCTTATTGCATTGATTTCACCGTTTATTACTTTAGTCATTTGATACAGTAGTGTTAATTGATTTTCAATAACATTTGAAGGAGCATCGAATAAAGTTTTTTGCTCATGCGACTTATTTCGCGGGTATCCAAATAAATCTGTTGGCATCTTAAAATAAACTATATATAAGATAAGCAAAAAAGTGTTTTGATGTGACAAATCATGTACACACTTGATTGTACAGCGCTTAGAATTACACTCAGGTAAAGTTAAACTCCTAACACATGATCATAGCATAGAACTAACATACGTGCATTCCAAGCGATTAGTTAAATCTAAGCACCTAACCATCAATTTTCACTTAGTGAACACGGTGCACACACACAGGAGTCGTCCTAGTATCCTTGTATCGGAGAAATGGAGATATCGTGTTTATGGAGGAGAATGATGAGAGTTTTTAATATTTTAAAGTTGCTGCATATGTCATATATGGTTATAATGTTGTGAACAAACACATTACAAGATTTCCAGAACCATTTGAGAGATGTGAACTTTGTTCTATGCCAATTTTCATCGGGAACCATCAATGTCAATGAGGAATGACACACATACACATATATTTCTATAAGTATACAGAGAAACAGTATATATTTCTATAAGCTAGTGAATAACGCAATATATTATACAATCTAGGTACATACAGAAGACCCGTTTCTGTATTACATCAAGATTTAAAAGATTAAAGAAGCAAATTAGATCAGCGAAAATTAACAATATATGTGCGTTGATTGCATGCTGTACCATACTCTGGTCAATAATGATCCCAGGGCAGCGTATGCATCTTAAAATCGTTAATATACACCGTTTGTCGTCATGAGAGTCAAGAGCAACCTTATTTACCTTTTCAGTAAACAATTCATAATTCTCTGATCTTATTTGGTTTGGTACTCTCCTTTGCATCTCCTCTGATCGTAAACACTGTTTATAATCATCAAATGTTATACTTTACTCTACAACATTTTTAGAATGTCCTTGAATCTCTTTCTACTCTCATTATTGCAATCTTGTATCGCATACATTTTAGTACGCAAGCCAACAAACTCACTGATCGGTACACCCTTGTATTCATCTTTCATCTTCCTCCATTTCATTTTATTCTTGCAAGTATATTATTTATATTTTGTTGTTGGTAGGTACTGGTATCGAAAAATATAATCATTTCATTTGTCTTTATAAAAATAATTCGTGTTAATGAAGTACACAAAGGAGTCAGTATTCCTGTAGGCTATTGTTATATTCTCTCGATATCGTGGTTCCATGATATCATAATGATATTGATACATTAATAATTTGTAAAGGTCTAGCACAGCAGCTCGTACGTGATTGGCTTTATCCAATTTAATTGTTTTTTTTATATATGCATTAAAACTAAATTGTCGTCACATATCTCACGTGATTTAAATCGAGGCTACGCTACAAGCTTTTTACCCCGTTTCTCATCATTAACAAGCTTCACATCGATTCTCTTTCTCACATTCTCGATTGACTTCCCATAAATCGCGTTATTCATAAATTTGTAAAAATCTTTCTTGAGGTCTGTGAGGGCTGCTGCGCGTCTTGACGTGTTACCATTAATATATGACTTGAGCCATTTGCATTGCTTAAAAATGACACTTTAGGGACACAACTAAGCTTCAAAACTTCAGGTAAATAAAATTATAAGAGACGATAGTGCATTATATAATTTTGTTTATCATTTAAGGTTAGCACGAGTTTTTAAATGCACCTTCAGAAGGGATATCTTTGGTTGGGACCATAGGAATGTCTTGGTGTGCGTCATGCAACTCTTGTGGGTAGACCCAATCCACTTCTGCAACGAAACCGATGTCACTGTTTAGTGGGTACACCAATATCTTCTGTGTGTCATTCCACGTTGATGGTGATACTTCCCAATGAAAATTGCGCTGGGGACCCGTATAGATTATTCATATCTTGGTACATTTAAATGCATGTTGTTTGTTAGCACTATAATCGTTAACATATGGACTATTCGATTTTGCATTGCGTAGACTGCACTCAGTGATACCACCTCTATTGCCATGCTGCATAAACAGATGAATATTCACATCTGTCAGCAGTTGTAGCTCTTGTTTGGTTTCATAGAGTATGGCATTCCACGCCAATTGTAATGCAGTATACATTTGAGTAAAATCGCGGACATATGCCTCGAAACATGTGGCTCGGAAATTTTGTATCACATCACTTGTTGATAACACGTCTAATGTCAAATGTACATCATGGTAGTAACCAAACGTTTTACACTTAAACTCTCTTTACACCATCTTAGCGAATTCATAATAGGCATTACTGCAAATACTGTTATATCAATGTATTATTAAAAAAATTCTGGAGTAATATTTGTTTTTCATTAGACTTTGTTTCATCAGTTAAATATTGATAAGGGAAGCAACTCTTACTTGTGCGGCACAATGAGCACGTATATATTCCAATTTAGTAGGTTCTAATTTAGACACTAGATCATTTAAGGGCAATGTAAATCCAATATGTACGACAAGAGATGGCAGCACTATCTACGTATATATCTAATGTATTTTTATCATTGCACTAAATTTCAATGTTGCTCCTACAAATTCGAGTTCAAACTTTCAGAGCAGAAAGTTCATAACCAATTCAAGAGTTCTATCCGTGCCGATTTTTCATTTTCTTTTTTGTTCATTGTTAAAATCGTTTTATTATTGTTATGGGTATAACAGTGAGCACTTTCAAAAATGAACAAAGAATAAAATAAAAATCGGCACGTATAGAATTCTTGATTTGGTTATGAACTTCCTTCTTTGTTAGTTTGAACTCTCTAGGCTTGAATTTGTTGGAACAGCATTGAAATTTCGTGCAACAATAAAAATACATTAGATATAAACGGAGATAGTATTGCCATCTCTTGTCGTATATCTTGGCTTTACATTGCTCTTAAACTGTGTTGTATGAACCGATACAGGTCTGAAAACCATAACTCAATATTTTGTTCACCAATGGAAAACATTTTAGAGAATGAAATATAACATTCCACTGTTTGCGCTATGAGTTTAACGTTACCTAAACACAAAGCCAAGTATTTCACAATTAAATGAGCATCGTAAATATACAGATTATGCATAATGACAGGCGCAACGTTTTTTGTCGTTACATTTGCATGTTACATGCGTATATAATTGCAGTTCAATCGCCAGTCAAATGGTCGTGGTTCCGCATTTTATGATTTTCTGCTGTGAAATAACAATAACAAGTACTACAATTTGATGTTCATCATATTCTTGAATTTTTTGTGGTGACATTGGCACTAGAGGTTGGATGTGCGATAATTTATTCCTAGTATGATGCAATTCGTTTTCCAGGTTAAGAAGAAATTTCTCAGAGGCGTTTTTGCCACGATATAACACCGGTTTTGATGGTGCAACATCGCGCCAACAGACTAAATAACCGAAACTGAATGGCACGTGGCGTTGGAGTTTTTGTGTATACAGTGAAACTTCTATATAGTGGATAGTAACGGGGAACGTAAAACTGTCCGTTATTCGGAACTGTCCCCTATTCGGAAAAAGCTTCGGATGCAAAACTAGAAATATTACTGCAATATACACACAAATTTGGGCAACATTATCTTACTGTTTACTAATATTTTCATACGTAATGTTCACTAATGCAGTTTTCTAAGCACAGTAAAAGGAAATTGAAATACACATTGTTTTATGTACGTTCTACCTAACAGAAGCACAAACACAACAAGTACGAAACAATATGCGTTTTAAAAAAAAACTAAACGAAATACAAAAGAAATACAATACCTTACTCAACAATGCATGATAATGTTAGAAATCCTGCCCGTTATTGTTTGAAATTCCCGAAAATAGGAGAGTTCTATTCTTGGCTGTCCATTATTTGGAGGTTCTACATAGTCGCTGGGAATAGTTTTCAGTTTCCGCGTCCGTTATTGAGAATATCCGCTATTCAGAAGTAACTTTTCTATTGTACCGAATGATGTTCTGCCGGGGAATTGAAAAGTGGCCGTTATTTAGAGGTGTCTGCTTTAAAGGAGAAGTTTCACTGTATGATACACAGGGATTGGGAGTAGGAGTACTAATGGGTTTCACAAAATATTCGAAGTCAGCAATGATAATGACATCACTTTCCAGCAATTAACTTAGTTTTTTGAATTTATTACTTTGCCCCAGGTTTGGCAAGATTGTTTTCACAGTTTGAAAACTTCCTTCAATGCTCAAGCTGTTCCAGTAGCTTACCTTTCGTGTTAAACTGCGATAGGAATCGCCTACGATAGTAATATTTATGTTCATGTTTCCTAGTTTATGTGTTAGCTACTTTATTAAAATCTGAAATCAAACTTTAGTGGGTTGTTGACTCATTTTTAAGTATAAAAGATCAATCTGTGCTGTGGCCAATACCATTTCACTTATGTGTAGAGGGAATATTAATTTGGTTTCATTATAACTATAAACATTAATACTTACGTTATTGCTAGGATGTAGTTCATTATATTGGCTTTCAAATTTATTAATATGACACAATGTCAGTGGGAAGCTTATATCCTACATTTCTTGAATTATTTCACTTTCATAACGCTTATATTTCAATACACGGTGAGGGTGTTTATCAACAGGATATAATGCACCACAAGAAGCACTTGTCGTCAGTATTTTGAATACTAAGCACTGGGGTTGAATACTTTCTTATTAAGAAGCCACTGGGGTAAGTCAATAAATAAGGAACGAATGAAAGGTCTTAACTGATTAACTTTGATTTTCACCATATTGAATGATTTCTCACGGAAACTCCAACCTGGCTTTCTTGTTGCACGTTCTTTTTGTTGTGAAGTAAAATTGGTAAAGATCTGTTCTATTTTCTCCTATAACCCATTATCCTTCAAGATTGTTTGAGCGCCAGATGTTACATGGAATTTAATTTCTTCATCACTAGTTGGTTGTTGAAACATCGATGTTAGAGTAAAGTTAACTTTCAAAGTATTGTACTATTCAAAATTTTTCTTTATTATTTCTAAGCATTGATCTCTAATATTATTTAGGAAAAGAATAGTCTCGCAAGAATATTTTACGTTATTTTCTGTAGGGAGTACATAGTCTTTTAATGTTGTGTTAAAGGCACTACACACCCACTTCTCACTACACTTTTGTCTCTTTGCACTTGGCTCGTCACTGTGTATGGTTTAATATCTCTATGTATATAAGATTTTGAAAACGATTTGTTGCAAACATCACAAGTCAGTTTTTCCATCTTTGAGGGAAGGGAAAGAAACTATATATAATATGAAACTGAAGTTCTTGAATATGAGTCTGTTTCACACGAAGAGAACAGGTGACAGCTGTTAAAACTAGGTGTAATGGTAGTATATACGTATAAAATCTGATGTTTTGCTAACACCAGAATGTTGAAGGACTAATAACCCGTAGAGCTTGCATATATGCCAGTTTCACATGAACATAACAGTTGGTAGCTCTTGATTGTAGCTGTAATGGTTATAAACAAGTGTCAAAACTACTAACTCTCGTTCATATGGTAATATCACATTAGCACTTGAATATGGGTTTGTTTCACACGTTTCGCAGTTGGTAACTATTGATTGCAGGTGTGAAAACTGATGTTTCGTTCGCACTGACCTTTGTTGGCAGAGCCAATTTTATATATATATATATATGGGAAGGGAAAGGAACTATATATAATATGAATTAATGTTCCATTTGCACTAAGTCTGTTGTATCACAATATCTCAGTAGATTTTGAATGTGGGTCTTTTCACACAAAGAGGGCAGTTGGTACGTGTTGAATTTAGGTGCAATGATAGTACATACGTATCAAAACTAATATTCTGGTCGCACTAACCTTTGTCGTAATAAAATATCATGGTAGAGCTTAATTGTTGGTCTGTTCTACATAAAGAGAGCAGTTGGTAAATGTTGAATGTAGGTGTAATGGTTGTATGCACGTATCCAAACTGAAGTTGTATTCGCATCAACTTTTGTTGTAACACAATAACACTGTAGAGGTTGGTTGTTGGTCCTTTTCACATGAAAATAACAGTTGGTTGCTGTTGAATGTAGGTATAATGGTAGTATGTACGAATCAAAACTAATATTCTGGTCGCACTAACTTTTGTTGTAAAACAATATCACAGTAGAGCTTGAATATGAGTCCGTTTCGCATGAAGAGAGCAGTTAATAACTCTTAAAATAGATGAAATAATAGCAAACTGCTAAAATACATTATAAGTATAAAAATAAAGCACTACGACGCAAACTACATAAACTTTTGATACACCCGGTGAGAATGAAAACTGATTATTTCCTGACTCTTTAAATAGACGTCACCTAATCAGGTCTGCAGGAGCCAATCAGCATCCCTCAAGCCAGGAAATGCGCACAGCGGCAGCTTCTCCCAACGGAAGGCAACCGAAAAACGCGATGCCCAAATGGACAATTGCGCAGCTATACTACTACGTCAACTGGGGTGACATCAGTCACTGAGGTGACTGTAGTCATTCACACCATGCATGTAGGGAAAATATACTTTTAAGCTTCTGTCCGGTTTGGCTTATATTTAGATCGCTTATATAGAGAGTACTAGATGTGTTCGCAATGGTATATACACCTTATGAGGCGAATATGCATCCACGAAGAGCAAAGCTTTGGAGTTTAATTGGTCATTCACTGGTCAGTTCATCTGGGAGTTTTGATTCCATAGAAAATAATTAGTAAATGCAAATATACATTATGAATAATATCTTGGAAGGTAAAGCTGTCCCATAATAAGGAACTTTGAGCCTCTTATACATCAATGTTGCCATCGCATTTAAAAATAGAAAAGAAATAAACATTAAATGCTAAATTACTTCCGAAGACCGGTTTCAGAAAGGTGGGGATTAGTAACCTCCCACGTCTGTGACGTCGTTGAAAAGTCCGTAAAAAGTATTTTGTTCCATATATCGGTTGCCCAGCCCCTACCTTTTATACTTAATGCTGAAGTGCAGCATATCTGAAGTGGTAATCACACATAAAATATACGCAAGGGTTCTTTGAAGTTAAGGAAATTGACTAGGGAAAAAAATCTCGTTTTTTTTTTTACAACCAACTGCGCAAACGATGTCCACAGATGCAGGATATTTGATGTAATAACGTTTCAAAATACATGGTTTTATAAATGTTAAGGAAAACTGACAAGGGGTTAAAGTTTCACTGCTAAATGTTTACGCCCCACGGAACAAACCCGTGCATATGTAGTAATCCCATATAAAATATAAGTACGGTTTCTTTCAAGTTAAGGGAAACCGATAAGCGGAAAAATCTCACGGGTGTTATATTAACCCTCACTGAACAAACTCTATGACCAGCTGCAACATGTAAATCTTTCCTTATAAAGGCCACTTGTCATATAACGTGATTATCAAGAAATTGAGAAATACTTATTTTCTGAAACGAAAACATATGATATATAACATCTTGTTTTAAGAAATTAAAACTTGTGATCTCAGTTAATAGCAGATAAATTCAATATATCGAAACCTGTGGTTTTACGCATCTTAGCCGAAGACTTGCTAAAACAAAAAAGTGTGCTAAAAAGTTGTTTCGCAAACACTGACACGATTAAACCACCTTTGGCTAGAAAAGAAATCGGAGCCTTGCACCACAACACGAAACTTATTTAAGAAGCATTAGTCTCATTTATTTTAATTACTAAACATTTATTTAGCTAAAAAATTCACGTTAATAATTGCATAAGAAAATCAAACTATTTATCGCAACACTTGACTTATTTAAGTCAATAAGCGATTTTAGATCATTGATTTAGTTCACTGAAATGATAACATAAATAATTATAATTACTTCCCCCTTTTATATTTTTTAACGAAGAAGATGAACGAAAGATGATTACCCCACAATCCCCAGTATAACATGTTTATCGGTGATCATGACATCATACCTCATACACTCGCTCTTATAAACGACACTCACACACACACGAGGTGCAACATCTTCCCAACTCGTTACACAGTAAATTACGTATTACCTAATTGTTTTAGAGTTTAACACCATAACCTTTAATGATTTAGCCTGAATTACTTTGCCAAAATCGAAACAAGAAAAGTCCAGCCCCGGGTTCATGACACAGAAGGATGAAACATCCTGAACCATGAAAATCAAGCGGCTTCTCACTCAATCCCTATTCCCGATGAAAAATAGAAATAAACTTAAACAGCAAACAAAGCAGCTTCCCTCACAGCAGAAACTACTTGACTTCAACCTCGTTCTAACAATAACAACTTTAACCACGATGCAAACGATTTCTTCGAAGCAACTGCCACCCCACAGTTCAAATTAAAGACGACGTCCTCAGTGTAAAAATTTACCCAGCAATGTCAGTTCTTTCTCCTTTGTTCTCTCTTGTTGTCATACAACAGCATAAGCTCGAGAAGATTTGCAGTGTGGTGAATCATATCGCTTTCCTCTCACAATTCTTTACAAAATCGATGTCTAAATCTAGACAGAAAAAATATCAAGTTTCTGGTGACTTTCTTTTTAATGAAATTAGCAAATGAAAATTTCTCAAAATTTCCAACTAAATAAAACTGGAATTGAAAGATGACAATGAATGTCACAGTGACCATTACAAGGTAGAGATTCACTGTTATATGTTTCAGTATTGTGAACAGAATTTTACCCAGTTATTTTTGTTTGGAGGAAATTATTGACGGCCCCGCTAGTCTAGTTGTTACCGTCACTGATCGTGAGGTCCCGGGTTCGATTTCCGGCTCTGGCAAGAAACTTGTTACGAAGCATGGGATCTGGAGTGGTGCCCACCCAGCATAGTGATTAAATTAGGGTGCTGCATTGAATAAAAGACAGTGGCGATCACAGTTGAGAGTTTCGACGCTCCTCTCCCTAAACGTGTGTCCAAAGTGGGAGCAGTAAACCAATTCCTCCCTGAAGTACATTATAAATTATTTCTGGCAATCACGAACACAACAATCTTACATGCTTACCTTTAAGCTTCGATGAAAATTGACCCTAATCATAAATTCTTAATTATCGTAGAAATAATATGCTTTTACATACAATAAAAAGTTATGGGAAATTGCGTACAGTTCCCTAAGAGGAAACTAACACTGAGCCCTACTACAGGAATTATTTTCAAGAAATATATGTGAATTAAGTTAACGTAAAGAGATATTCCTATAATGTTTAACAAAATATAAGTTACCTCGTTTCTGGAATACAGAATTACGAAAAACTTTAAAAGGCTGTTTATTGACAGAAATTTACGGTCAATTTGAATTTTATTTATCACTGAGACTGTAAGAGGTAATACCAGGTGTATTAATTTGAAACCGGAATTTGTGCTTAGACGGCGTGAGCTGTCACTGTCGTTACCGTAAAACTGCGTCCTTGGCGCCACTTGCTTGTTTCGACTGCTGATAACGGTTTGTAACTCACAACCAGACAAGTTTCATGTCATAGTGTAGTGTTTAATAGCGTTGAACATGGCTCAATCTGTACCGACAAACTACGATGTGGGGACAGCATTGATTTTTTGTTACCATTTGAAGAAAACTGCTGCAGAATCGCATCGCATACTTGTCGAAGCTTACGGTGATCATGCTCTTGGTAACTCACAGTGCTATGCGTGGTTTAAAAATTTTTTAAGTGGCGATTTTGACGTGAGAAACGAAGAACGTGGAAGACCACCGAAAAAGTTTGCAGACAGCGAATTGCAAGCTTTGTTGGATAAGGATGACGCTCAAACGCAACAACATCTCGCAGATCAATTAAATGTGACACGAGAGGAAGTTTTCATACGTTTAAAAGCCATGGGCAAGATTCAGAAGGTGGGAAAATGGGTTACACATGCATTGACTGAACGACAGCAGGAAAACCGAAAAACCACTTGCAAAATTCTGCTCACCAGGTACAAAAGGAAATTATTTCTCTATCGAATTGTGACTGGTGACGAAAAGTGGATCTATTTCGAGAACCCTAAGCATAAAAGATCATGGGTAACTCCAGGAGAACCGGCGACACGGCTGCAACACCAAATCGTTATGGACGTAAGACAATGGTTTGTGTCTGGTGAGGTCAAAAGGGAGTGATCTATTATGAACTGCTGAAACCTGGCGAAACCGTTAATACCCAACGTTACCGACAACAAATGATCGATTTGCATCAAGCTTTGCGTGAAAACAACCAGAATATGACCAAAGACAACATAAAGTGATTGTGCTTCACGATAATGTACCCTCCCACACAGCAAAACGTTTTTACAAGATGTGAAATTCATCATACCATTGGTATTACTGCGAACGGTATAATTCTATGTAATTATATTTCTAAGATTACAACTAAACCTTTTTATAAGGCGATTTTGTAAAAATCTGTACTTAGTACAATTTGGATACACTTGAAGCAAAACTCTTCATGGGCCTCCCAAAACTTAACCACTCCTCAAACTACATGCAGAACATGGATGTTGGATAACAAGTAAATAGTGAAGAGAAAAGCGAAATAGTGCGGTCGACTCCATCACGAAAACCCAGCAACCCATCAAGGACGAAGCTGGCCCCTCGTGGCCAAGTTATAGCTTGGGAGGTGACCTGGTAGAATTCTTCAGAACACTGCGCAAGCTGCCATACAAACGGCACTTTGTCCAGCAGTACAAGTCAGGACAGGTATATGAGATAGTACACACTTACAAGGGAAGTATCCATGTGGGCATTATTGTTTGGAGTTCATGCAGAAAACTGTGTTCTCCTCTCACTTTTTTAGGGCGTATAACTTCTTCCTGCAAACTAGAACCATTCACAGAAACAAATTAATCTGAAACTAGAGTTTAAAGGGAAAGTGAGGAACTTGTACAACACGCCTCTAATGGAGTCCGTAGGAACATACTTAGCGAAAATGTAATGTACACAACCACAGATCACAGATTAAAACCTATTGTTTTATATAGTGAGCTGACGTTTAACAAGAGAATGTATGGATAATGTATACAAATTGTATACACCCCTTACATAAGAGAACATATAAATAAAGGTTCTAGATAGTTAGCAAGTACGGTAAACTAACAGACACACAGAGAACCCAAATATACAGCCACTAGCCTACGAGACAACGGACGTAGGGGTGACAATATGACATCCCACCCGAAGTCAAAACTGAGGGAACAAAGGAGCTTCTCGGACTGTCGGATGTAACAGCAGCTAGAGCTAGGCTCTCGCGACCGCTGCAGACATTATTTTTTAAAACTAAATTTCAGACCGGTATGATTTTTCAAGCAGTTTCCTCAGAACGGATTTCACGGCATTAAGGAAACTGATAGAATGGGGCTGGATAGGAAGAGAGGATGTTTTAAAAAGGTGTTTCCTCAAGGTCTGGTCGTATAGGAACATCATCTTTAGAAGTGATGAACGCAGACCGGACGAGGAAAGCTCTATTTTTGTTTATAACGGTTGAAGTTCTTGCGACTGTCACCACCCCGTCTCATGAGGAAGCTAGTAGAAAACTTAAGGCTCGCTTCCTCACACACACACACAGCAATGAACCAAAATTCCAGATGAACATGGCTGGACTCGAACTTGACATCAGGGGGATGAAAGTCATAGGAGCTTTTCCGTAAGGAATACTCTACTGAAGATTCTGTTTCCTACAGCTGAAAAAAAATATATCTATTTTCCTATCCCGGGAATGACGGTAGGTCAACCCCGCAAGAAGCTAATAGGGATCGAGGATATCAAACTTTCTCAGAAATGAAACGTCCTTTTTTGAAAACAAAATATAAACTTTATGCCAAACTTAACTCGAATGCACAATAACAAAAGAAATGTCGTGAACAAACTAGACTGGTTTCTTTTAGGAAACATGTGAATAATTGAATCTTTACATAAATTTTGACTAACATGGATTCAAAATGTCAAAGTAATACAAAATAGTAACCACTATAAGAAATTTACTATTAATGCAAGCTAATTCTTCCCCTTTTCTGTCCTCCCCTCCTTAATGTGCTCTCAACAAAAAAAATGGAGAAAACCTACTTTTACAATACTCAAGAACAGACGGACAAAGTATATAATCTTATACACAACAATTGAGTTTTCTTTGATTTAGCTCTTCGATTGAGTGTATCTTTTTGTTGATTATTATTTAAAGCCGCTGATGAATTCTCTGTGTAAACATACAGTGTTCGGCTTTTTCCTGTTTCTTTGTACGGATTTAAAAAAAATAAAATACTTTTGATGACACGGGTTTACATGACAAAATAGGCTTTTCTCTAAATTGGGCAATTTTGACATAACGACTTAGCTTGAAATACTAGATTACACAAACTTCCGTTCTGAAGCACATCGCATGGTACCACTTTAAAGTCGGGGATGAGACAGATGCGCTTGTTATTCGTTTGGCTAATAGCTTTGCAATTTAAGATTTTGCTCGGGGATTACAAAAAAAAAACCTTGCTCTCTGGCTACATTATCAAACACAAAATTTGCAGTATGGACCGCCGCTAGGATTGCCTCGATAAAAGTAGAGGCATAGAAGAATGAGATGCTTTTCAAAAGTAAAGAGCTACCTTTTTCATTAAAAGAATTTGCAACAGGGACGGAATGGTGGAAGAGATAAAATTACGAGGCGTTACTTCTTCCTACATAAAAAGACAAGAGTGTTGAATTTGAATTCTTAATGACCGACGGGAATTGCAACAGACTCTATCCACAGACGAAACTGATAAAGGCTTGCGTAAGTTAATTCGTCATTGCTTACTTTCATGAAAAACATTACACATACATGTTAATTCATTAACAAAAATCACAATAAAAATCTATACACTAAATACTAATTTTTATCTTAAATACTACTACCCGGAGTTTGGATGGCCATTCTTATAACTTTTTTTAACGAAAACAATCTCAGAATTCGCAAAGCGTTACTGTGGTTTGAGATCTCAAGCCGCATATGCAAGCAAAGAATTGTCGTGGGTATTGCGTTTTCTTAAGGCGGCCACTATGACACATATGATGCGGTGCAATGAACCGCAAATAAAAAGAAGGAAAGAAAGAAGGAACACCTGTTGATATTGCATGGCGTCTCTGAACCATAGACAATTCATACAAAACTCACTAATTCATAGTATACCAAAAGTTACTTGCGCAATTTTACTATAGCTACACTCTGTTACAATCATGAAATATAATATTGCATTAGGAAAATTTACTCGCATAGGTTACGAGATGCGCTTCAAATACAGTTATACATTTGCGTATATACATCAAAATGGCCAAAAAATAATTGAATAATATGAACTGTTGTATCATATTTTTCTCATGACTTGATGACCTCGGAATCTCTCCTGTTTGTTATATTAACACTTACACATATGGATTTTTTTAGAAAGGTTGTGAGGAAACAAGGTGACTTTCTGTTATGTGTTGGCAAGTTGATTTTAATTTATTTATGGGTCTCTGCTAAATTTTAGAATGCCATCAGTATAAAAATAAACTAGTCAAAATACTGCCGGTCCTAACCTACTCAAGTTGCTTGAGACAGTTTGTGTTTTATTAGTGCCCCCTCTGTGATGGAGCCTAGTTCAAACAATATAGAAAATTGCAAGATAAGTCCTTAAGCTGGCTAGTCCAATCTTCTGGCATCAGTCTCAACAATAAACTGTCGTAGATTATAGTCGGCATGATACTACCGGCAAGAAAAAAGTTTGCATTGATAGTCAGAAGCACTGACGGTCATTACGCAAAACGGCGGGACGTGAAATAAGCCGTACATCAAAAGTAGCGAGTGTTTCCCTCTTGATCGATCGCAATTGATTTCATCCATCCAAACCGCAGTGCTATGCTCTTAGTCTCTTGTGTCGACAAGGGTAACACAAATAAGGAAATTGTGTCCTACCTTTTTGCTGCCCGGAGATTTTCGGATATACACCTGTTTCCACGTATCTACCTTCATTCGTCCATGCTCCTTGATGCCGCGACCGGGGTCGCCAAGCATCACCACTTCGACAATAAGCACAACGCATGGACACCGACGTCCTTGGTTCCAGTCTTGACACCACCACTTTCAAAAGTGCAGCACTGTGTTTCCAAAGTTGCAGAACTTCAATCATTATGCCCATAGAAGCTAAGGTTTCGGAACACACACACACACGCAGAACTTTCACGATAGAAGAGGTAGCACACACGAAGATTTACTCACACATTATGGAGAACGAGATATTCGCAAAGCAAAAAAAATCAAAGTTACCTTGTACCGCATAGGTAGCTTTGAGAGATGTTACGAGATGTTCGCTGTTATTCAATTCCAAAGGTTCTGAGTTGTTTTCTTTCTGGGTCCCTCGTTCTCCCTGGCTGTTCTGAATCTTACTCCATCCTTATCTTTCCAATAAAAAAATCGAATATGATTTGTCCCCCACTCAATTTGCGTCTGTCGTGGTGTGTTCCCCTTATCTTCTTTCAGTGTCTTCCGTTGAAATCCATTAGCACCTGAAATTGCTGGTACGTGCCTCTTTTGGATTTTGCAAAGAGACATCAAGTTGTAAAGCGTAATATGACTGGCGACATTCCCCAAACGTGCTTAGACATTTAGGCGCTGAAAGCGAGCCACTAAGGTTTCAATATTCGCTATCACAGCAAGTTGATCTTCGGCAACAATGAAGTGCATTTGCTCAACAACAGAATACGGTGGTGCTAATGCACTATCACCTTTTGTTCGATTTAACAGAACGGTTATTCATTCTTCTCGCCTCTTCTATGTGTGGTCGGTTCCTCCGTTACTGGCATACAAAGCGACTTGTTTCCACTTTGTAAGATATCTTCCTTTTGTATTCCTCAAAAAAGAAAAGGGGGTTCGACCGTTTTCTCTTGTTTCGCGATCAGTGTGAGCAGAAAGTAAAAAAAAAAGATTGCAAAACGTATTTTCTTTATTAAACTTTGCATGCTGGAAACACATATTAAATTACAATAGTTTTCATATCAAAATTAAAGTTTCAAAAATTATTGGGAATGGCCCTAATTGTTACACGGAACACCGTCAATCCGAGAATCTCTAGGGACTGCCTGTCCCAAAATGGGAAGAGCGAGCAACTGCTCGTGCTGCACACCCTTGGAAGTGCACAACCCATTTTGTGCAAAGAATGCATAGAGACAGGGGTGGAAGGTGGGTCCCCAAAATAAAAAAAAAAAAGGAAATGTATCTGCAACTGTAAGTTTCGATCTTTACAGAAACGAATGGTTTCATATTTAAAAATTGTTTTGATACGTAACCACGAACCCTGTAAATTCATTCTAAAAGAGGGTTTCGTACATTGGTAATGCCAGATATTATACGACAAAAGCGTATTATCCGGATTTTCCAAAATTTGATCATTACACCGCCAAACATACGAAAAAAAAACAAATGTGTTTCCAGATTACATTGTAACTTAGCATAGATTAAACTATCTTCCCCAAAATTTAACTTTTTTAAAGAAACGCTCTGTATGTGATTCTGAAAATGTTGAGTTACAGATATCACATCTAACCTAGAAAATCCTTGAGAATAAATATAAGTTGCCCCTATGTCAAATGGGCGTAGTTCTTTCCATACGTCCAACAGCTGAAATTCATGAAAAACTGCTGCAGCCCTTGACTAATATTGCCACCCGTGGAACTACCCGAACGCAAATGAGTTGCGTTCATTTCTCCCGTAAATATAATTTTATATTTACGGAATTTTTGGAGCTCAGGTGCAAGAACATTTCTGAAAAAATCGCCTCGTTGGGCCTTAAAGTGCGACCCACATTTAAGATAGCAGCAAATGATGGCCAAGTCCTGTACAGCCAGGGACGTTAAACGACCACTCTCATGTTTAAATGCATTCGTATGAGGTAGATCTTGGCGCAGCAAGATACATATTCCTGTGTTCGTTAACACGTTATAATTGAAAACCGTGTTGTAATAGGGTAGAACCCACTTGACGTCTGCATTTTCTTGTGTACAAGCTATCTGAATGTTGTTTTCTTTTAGAGACTGACAAAACTGTCCACTTTATTCGGTTGATATGCTTTACTAGTATTCATGCTCGCAATCACTAGCGTCATATATAAACTAAACACCAGTAAATATACCACATACTTCTAAGAAATCGCCATTGTTCTGGTTTATGACACTGCACTTCCAGCCTTTGAGAGATCCCAAATGCGAGCCAAAACAAAAGTACACGTGGGAAAAATTAAAAAAAAACACACACACAAATAGCAAACCAAACGTACCTTTCAGTCTGGGACTCGGCAAGGGACGCCTACCTGGCACTTAGGTGCCCGCTTCCTTGTCACTATTAGTGGTATCCAAATCTCCTTGTTTGTCCAGAGTGAGACTCTGCGAAGCCGTTTGAGAACGAGTTAGTCTTCCTTTCGTCAATCGTTTTTTTTTTTTTTTTTTCGTTTACGAAAACGAGAACTTGCCTATTGAAACACTTCACTGTCAACTTAAGCATCACCCACACTTTTAACTCGTTTACTACTAGTAAACTCACTGTTAGCGTATGACGAAGAGATAATTGACTGCTCTAACACTTGCCCCTTTGCCCCCTCCACTGACCCTTCTCTCGCTCCTGGTCGCAAAGAGTCGGCACCAAGCGCTGTAGTTTCTAATTCGTGATTATGAACCTCACAGTTTCCTCCCAACAGATTGGGTAAGGCCTGACCGGGACTATGCGTTATCACTTTGTTAAATAAGCGTTGGAAAACAGAACAAGACCTTCCCCTGGGCCACTGACCTCTTTACGTAATTCAACCTGTTGTTCGTGTTTACCTGCAATCGTTCTTTCACCCTGTTGCTCGGACTGTGTTTGGAGAATCAGCTGGACCGGCGGCTTAGCACTTGGTCGGTTAGCTGCAACTCGTCAGCAGGGCTGCCACCTACCTTATTATCTTCAGAAATTCGTTGTCGTTGATTCACTAACTGAGGAAACGTCTGAAAGTTAAATTGCGGCACTTCTTCCCTTTGATTTAAATGAATAGACGAATTTGGCGGCTGTTCTGACTCGTTCTCCTTGACACGTGCCTGAAACTGACCCTGAGTACTTGTCTGTATTTTAAAGTTAGCAATGGTTAAATATTGTGGGACCGGTTTATATAATTCCGTGAAATAAATTAAACTTTTGTCCGTATAGACTGGAAAGTAGTAACGTTTTCCTGGATAGAAAATTTTGGACAGTCGAGCCACTTTACCGTACTCATTAAACACCTGTTGGATCCTTGAGTCCGATAGTTCAAGAGGCAAAATTTATACAGAAGTTACTATGGTCTCTTGAATTTCGAGCGTAACCGGTAACACTAGACGTTTGTTGTCTATACAATAGTTTAATTCACCTTTACGCTGCACTAGGACTCTATCCACAAATTACTTATTTTTTTAGTTTTAAAAAGATAGCCGGAAGATAATAATCTGGTTCATTACTGTACAATTCGTCAGGTTCTACTCGTAAATCTCTGCGAATTGCGTCATGAATCAACTCTAATCGCACTTTGATATTCACGTCTTGTAAATGGATACGTAAAGTATTTGTTCTCACTATAGAACTTACTCCTCCTGTTGCCATACTATAATAATCACTATAATATATACTAGTATTTGACTCTGCCATTCACTCCTCCTACCACTGTAGTCACCACTAAGCGAGTTCAAGAGTGCTCGCTATGGACCATAGAATCATACGCCCGAGTTCGAACTCGAAGCATTGTTTATACTTAGTCCATCAGATCGCAGGCACCTCTAGTAATTGGCGAAGATTAGACAACGTCGAAATAGGCGTGGCCTTTGATGGAACTTAAGTGCACTAAGAAGACAGTGAATCTGCAACGAAAAAAACAATTAAAGTTTGACAATTTACTCGCATAGTTGCTGATTTCAACAAGCTTGAATTAGCTTCGTTATAACAACCAAGCCACTTGTTTTCCCAACAAGATTATTTCCTGCTTGTTTATTAAGTTCAACACAATATCAAACTTAACAAGCTTGACCCAAGTGACGGACAACCTTGTTGCAAGC
Organism: Lepisma saccharinum; assembly: GCA_022664845.1. Classification (NCBI taxonomy): domain Eukaryota; kingdom Metazoa; phylum Arthropoda; class Insecta; order Zygentoma; family Lepismatidae; genus Lepisma; species Lepisma saccharinum. The sequence goes on from JAGDQP010003298.1 coordinate 53,170, forward strand.
TGTCATGCTATCTCGGTATGTTATATATCGCATAAAAAGTCTATACTACCAATTCATCACCTATTTTACTTGCCACTACACAGCAAAGACAAATTGTCATAATCGTCGACAGCTCACAACAGCCTAATGTGGATAGGGCACACACAGAAGAAAAAGCATTGGTCGCGCGCAGTTGCGTGTCATTGCTATCTTAATAGCTAACAAGTGATTGTTCAACCATGTTGATATATACATCATTTTAAAGCTGATGAAGCAGGCAACAACTTTTATTTTGAACAGGTTTTTGACATTGAGAGTTTAAAATAAGCAACACAGTAAAAACAGTAAATATTGTAACCAAAATATCCTTATTTTGCGCTTTGGATCTTATTTACGGCAAAACTACTAGCAATAGCGCAACGCGCATGATAACCATTATTGTGGCCTGTTATCTATGAATTATAACAACAACAACAACAAAAAAGAATCATATCGCTATGTCTCTTGGTTACGGATATATAATGCAATTTCTGGAAGTCTTTAAATTTGTAGTTCGGGGGGGGGATGGGAGGAAGCATAAGGGGAAGGGGCGATGGCTTTGGGGAAATTGCACCTCTAGTAATGATGTAACAACTGGCCAAACTTCAGCTTTCTCCTAATTATTTCCGACATTTGCCATTTTTTTTTCTTTATTTCTTGTGCTATATAAGACGCACAGAAACTAGGAACGTTGTGGACACAAGAGAAAACCGCTATCATGACTCCGAAAACATTTATATAAAGATGGCCATGTATGGAGGCAATATTCAATTTGATGACTGTAAATACGAGATTTTAGAGTAAATACATTTTGTTGGTTAGTTGTTTAAGAAAGTAGGGGAAATTATTGAAAGATACGAAAACGTAATATGCTCAGAATTTGACTCCGTCATATGCATATTAAACTTCCGAATGAGATAACTGGTTTTCTTCAGCGTAAAACAGGAAATAATAATTAAATATTGATGTGACCTAAATGAAATGTTACTATTGCGTGTGACATTGATACACGCTTTCTCATGTACTGGCAGCTAAACCATTCAATATTTGACCTGAAGCTAATAATTCAATATTTTGTTTTTCTAGGAATTTCCTCACTACGTAGCTTCTAATAATATGTTACTTTGTTTAGTAAGTATTGACGGTTGACACAGAAAATATAATTTTGTTTTAAGGATATTATCAGCGGCCTGACTAGTTACACAGAAAGAAAGTCTTTTATATTACAGCATGCAAATAAAGGTTAAAGTTTTAGTCTTTTCTATCATTCGTGAGACATTCAACACGAATCAATACAGAATACTGTGATACTAATTACTCATATACTTTCAACGTATAGCGCTATTGAAGTAGCCATGTTTCTGGGAATTATGAGGATGCGAGCATAATGTTTTAAGCCAAGCATAGCTTGAACATCAGTTTATTGATAGATTACACAGGTATTTTTTTTTTAATTAGTACATTTACTAATAAGTCATTTCATACCAAATCAACCAATAAAAATAAATTGTAGACCTCAGGTTTTACAAAATATGTGATACTTGGTAACTGTGTTCTATCAATATGATCAAAAATACAAAATTTCATGTTTTTTTCGCTTCTTGCTTTTGAGGTATAAATTGTTAAAAATAAGAAAAATGACTGTTTTTTACTCGTTTTGAAACGTTTAAACGCTCGAAACTCAAAAAACTATTCATTTTAGACCGTCCAAACTTGTTTGTTTCAAAATTTAAAGAACTGTAATTTGATATATTACTTGACTTTATTAGAACAATTTTTATATTTTTAAAAACTAAAAGAAAAGACTTAAGTTTTGAAAAACTCAAAATCGCTTTAAAAATATTTTCAGTGTGCTTCGCATTGGAATGTATGTGCAAAATTTCATGATTGTATTTCAATGGGATCATGTTGAAAGAAATTTAACAGAAGTAAGCCGCCAATTATGTATCACAAGTATAATTAGATTGAACCACAGTACACATAATCGCTTTTAACAAGTAAATTTAATTGGTTAACATGTGACATAGAGTATCTTCATTTCAGTTCTATTGTAGAACAAACCGAGCCGCTGTAGCTCAGTGGTAGAGCATTGGCGTAGCATTCGATAGGTCTCGGGTTCGATCACAACGGCCGACCATCCTGAGTGAGGTTTCTCCAGGGTTTATCCTCAGTCACACCAGGCAAATGTCGAGATGGTATCTTCAACATAGATCCCGGCCGACACCTTCCCGAATCCTCCCTACCCCTTTCTGGCTTAAGCCTTAGACGCCCAAAGGCCATAAATATAATTAAAATTCAGAAATATCGTAGAAGAAAACTAGTAAAATCTAATCAGATAAACCTAATTTGTGAATTTAAAAAAGATCAGTAAGAATTATTAGTTTGAAATTATTTCGTTACGGACTAATAAACCTTACTACTTTATTATAATAATAAAACGGTAGATGATTAGCCTGTAAATAAATAATTTCAAACTAATAATTCTTACTGCCCTTTCTTAAATTGCAGTAAGAAAGGGCATTTGCCTGGTGTGACTAAGGATAAACCCTGGAGAAACCACACTCAGGATGGTCGGCCGTTGTGATCGAACCCGCGACCTCCCGAATGCTACGCCAATGCTCTACCACTGAGCTACAGCGGCTCGGTTTGTTCTACAATAGAACTGAAATGAAGATACTCTATGTCACATGTTAACCAATTAAATTTACTTGTTAAAAGCGGTTATGTGTACTGCCGTTCAATATAATTATACACGTTATACATAATTGGCGCCTTACTTCTGTTAGATTTCTTTCAACATGATCCCATTGAAATACGATCATGAAATTTGGCACACACACATACCAATGAGAAGCACACTGAAAATATTTTTAAAGCGATTTTGAGTTATTGAAGAATCAAGTTTTTAAAAATATAAAAATTGGTCTAATAAATTCAAGTAATACGAGGGTCCTTCAATGAGTACTTAGGAAAATATAGAAAAACAAATAATTTTAGTAGATATTTTTATTTTTCTCCATAATTTCCTTTTAGCTCGATACACTTTTCCCAGCCCTTCTCCAACATTTTAAGCAGTCCAAAAAGTAGGAATTCTAAATCTCCATAAAATAGGCTCTGTTTGGGCGATGACCTCTTCGTTCGACGTGAATATGTTTCTGCCGAGCCATTTTTTCAAGTTTAGAAATAAAAAAGTCACTTGGTGGGGGCAAATCTGGTGAATACGGGTGGATGTTGTAATAATTCGAACATTAATTCCATAATTTTCGCCATAGAAACTGCGCATGTGCACCCGTTTCTCCACTCCACTGAGAGCTAATGCGGCACCCATCTTACCTACATTTTATTTACACCAAATTTTTTGTGCAAAATTGGAAACACTGTACCTTGTGATATGGCTGTGACCTCAACTATTTCGCATAATTTGATTCGTCGATCACTCAGAACCATATCGTGGATTTTGTCAATCATTTCGGAGGAAGTCACTTCCATTGGATGTCCGGAACTGTGTTCATCATTTGTGGATGTACGCACTCTAAAACAATATAGTAGATATAACAACATTATTGTCAATGGGACCATAAAATGTGATTATTTTGGAACAAATACTTTTTATGGTTGTATTTACAATACATTTATCGTTAAGCGTGTTTTGTTAATTTAACAATACTTGTGTGGTTGTTCTCAACAGCTTGCTATACGCTAACTAACAATATTTTATTGTTGAATTTACAATAATTCAACCCGAAGTGTAGCAGCTTCATCTATTGGTATTGTACGATTTACAACAGTTTGTCTTTGTAGTAATAACATTTTGCAGTGATAGTATTATCACCGCACATCAATAATAAAAATTCCCGCTGGGAGACTTACGTTCTCGCCTCGCGGGTGGATTTGAAGTTTGAACTACAGTATTTGGCCCTTAAAAGAGTAAAGTGATAGGCGATATTTTTGATGCTAGGCAGTGAAGTGGCTAGCGCCCTCAAGAGAAGTGGAGTGTAGGAATGTATGGGAGAAAAGGAAATGTGGATGGGCTAAGGGTTGGTACAATATTGGTTATATAATTTATTTTTTACTATCTTTCAATATTGAACATTATAAGCAGCTTAGTTTATAATCATATGTTTAGGTAAATTACGATGAAAAAGGATACGAATGACTGATGAGGATATAGTGCACAAACGCCCCAACAAGTTGACACATTGAAGAGGAAGGGTGATGTCTTCTTATCTAGGGGTGAGTATGGAGATGAGAAATGAGGTAACGATTGAGAAGGGTGTAATGAATCAGTCAGGATAGGGGGCTGGTGAGCAAGGGCGCCCATATGGGGGGAATGGGGGCGCTCGGCCCCCGCTAGCCGGAGAAAATTATACTTTGCAGGATAGAAAACAAAAATAAAATGTTTATATGTGCTTTCTATATTTTATTATATTTATTGTCAACACAACAAGCTTTGTAACTCAATTAGAGTGTCGATATTTAAAATACTCATTTACAGACATTTTTTATTACAATATTTCTAAATGCGTTCGAAGACGAAGACAGATCACATATATCCAATTCGATGGAAGCTCTACACATTTCATTGTAGGTAGTTACATATTCTCCAGATTGGTGATTTCATAATTATATTGTCCTTGCCTTTTTGCAGTGGAAGATACCAGTGTTGTCTACGCGAGGTTTTCATGACGGGACACGAAACTGTAACTCTGATACCAAGTTTGTGCAGTCTAAGCCATTTTGAATTATTTTCCTAAGAAATAACAGATCAGAAATGTTATTTCTTATCTACGTCCGCTATGTCTTTGCTCTAATGAACATAGGTATAGTACATTTTCTCTAACGTAGAAACGTTAAATTTTCATCTCATTCTTATTACAAATGCTAGAATTTTAAAAACTTCATTTGTAATAGTTTTTATGTGGCTGTTAAACGTTAATTTCATATCGAATGTGACACCAAGATTGTTTATCTACGTCGGGCCTACTTATGAATTTAACAATTAAACCTATAAATCGTTTTATTTGTACTGAATGATAAAATTTCTTATTAACTGCAAATTGATTGATAACGCACCAGTTAGTAAAGTTGCCTAAACTATGCTGTAGTTTTATGGCATCTTCATGGAATTAATTTTAGCATATATTTGAGGTCATCCGCAAATAGCACTTTTTCATTATGTGGTAAGAATTGCCGTAGGTCATTAATGAACAAGACGAATAACAACGATCCAAGATTCGAGCCTTGCGGGACTCATGACAGTGCTATATATTCGTCAGATTTGTGTTCCTTAAATAGAACAGACCGTCTGCGATTAGTTTGATAAGAGCACATGAACGTAATCAAAGGAAGAGAGAAGTGATGGTGATTTAATTTACCTAGTAATACATTGCGATTAAGTCTGTCAACTGCCTTTTCAAAGTCAATGTAAATTGCATCGACTTGCTTTCCTTTGTCCAACGAGTTTTCAATAAAATCTGTAACAATTGTAAATTTCGTTACCGTGGATTTTTGTGAAACAATGGCATGTTGTTTAGTTGAGATAACTGCGTTCAAATGATTAATAATTCGTTGATATACAATCAGTTCAGAGAATTTTGCCAAGATTGCTATAGGCCTGTGGTTGGTAATTTCTCGTCTCTTGTTTGTTTTAGGTATAGGACAAACTAAAGCAGATTTCCATTTGTTAGGGAAAATATATATTTTTAGTGCCAAGTTGAACGCAATCAACAGGGAATATTTAAATTTATCAATACATCATTTCACTAAATACGAGGGTATACCATCAGATTTAACTGTCGTTTTGGATTTTAGATTCTTGGCAGCCTTTCCTATTTCGTTCAAATGTATTTGAGCTACAGACAGTATTCAGATTTGCTATCAAAATTACAGAACGGTTGAGAAGAGGATACAAATACTGATTGGAAGTACTGTGCAAACGTATTAGCTATTTCTTCATTGTTACACAAACCTGACCTTGAAATTATATTATATATTTCGGGGAAGATGTTTTGTTTTGTTTAATAAATTTCCACAATTAACCTGGATTATCATTGATATTAATTTCAGAGTTTGATATAAAGGTCTTATAGGCAATTTTTATGTCTTTCTTGACTTCCCTACCCAATCGAACACATTCCTGATAGTAGGTATTTGAATTTTCAATTTTGTTTGTATAGACTTTATATGATAAATTGTTTTAACATTGAGCTTCCTAATAAAGTCTTTAGTAAACCAGGATACTTTGAGACAGAGTTTTTTTTTTTTTTTTTTGCAGGGGACACATTTGATAATTACTTCATAAATAACATCTTAAAGTTTACTAACTAAGTCATTGACATTATTATATTCTTTTAAGCATTTCCAATCAACTTCCAGTATACTTTTAAAGCGAATTTCTTGTGGAACGCCATTCTACTTGCTTTAGGTTTAATGTACTTTATGACATGGCTCTTTTTGCGCCCTTAATTTAGTAAATATTGTAGCGCTTATCTTGTTGATAACTTTTAGTAAAACTTAGAAAAACTGTCAGTTTATTCTTGCCCCCTTCTGAAAACTGCAAGATGGGCGCCCATGCTGGTGAGGTGTGGGAGTGAACGTAGGGACCAGAGTAGGTTGCTTTGAAATCAACATGGAAGGTTCGTTTGGCAGCATGTTGTATGTGTAGTAGGATCTTTTCTCGGTCGAATGAGAATATATTTTGAGAAGGAAAGAAAATGTTTGTGCGACGGTAATGAGCTGGTAATCTGAGGTTATAGGTGCTTGCACACAGGTTCTGGAAGTCAGAGAAATGCTATGTAAGCTGGAGAGTCTGGTTCGATTTGCTTTACCCTTATAACTGAATATAGGATGGGATTCACCACAGGCATTACACTTAGGAGACAATTGAAGGTTGTTACAATCGCTGGTTTTGGGAGGTCTGGTGCAGTAACCAAATTTTGGATCATTTGAACAATACTGAGGGTAAAGGGAGTTATAGGATTGGCATTTTTCACAGCGGAGAGGTAGGGGAGGCGTGGTACGGGATGCTTCCTCTCTGTATCTTCTCTTATAAATGTAGGCTCCGTTGGCTAGTAGATTGTCAATCATCTGTTGATGCGGTGTGAGAATCCTGATCATGTACCTTGGTGTTCCTTCTTTTGTTTAATTCGGATCCACTTAGAAATGGTATTTCCTTCTGTGTTGAGTTTCTCATCTGCTTCAGCGTCTTTGACATCCGGATCGACTCCTCTTATGACCACAGAAAGCATCGGAGATCGTCTAGGAGGTGGAGGTGGTCGGATTGGCTTGTTGTCTAGTTTCTGTAAGTTGACCTGTTTGCCAAAAATTTCAAAACTAAATTTGTTTCTTATGATGGTTTGCGAAGTCCGCATTCGGCGATTGCAGGATTGTTCCATTTCTGGCTGGTTACGGTTTCTCTTGATACATACTTCTGGAGTTACTGTAGCAGGATGTTAGGGGTCTGTAACTTGGTATCATAGTTGGAAAGAAGGAAGGAATGCGCTGGCGTGGTAGTACCTGCTTTATGAAATGAAGTCTGATCGGTGGCATCCATAGAATGTCGGAGTCAGAGCTGCTGATAGTATGTTACTTCTTCTGTGGAGGTCAGTTGGCACTGCCTGGTCTTCGAGGAACTGGGGAGCGAGATCTGGACCTTAAAGGCGGTAAACGGTGGCTGATCTTGCGGTGAGATTTTGATATGGCTCCTGCAACGGTGGATTGGGATTGGGTAGTAGATGGTTTGGAAACAACAGGTGGAAGCTTACGTCTTCCTTTCAGCGTGTTAGACATGATGGAATGAGGGTGATCAGTCTCTGTACAACCAGTGCTGCAAAGACTCAGACTAACTCGCACCCTCCAACACTGAGTGTGTTGTCAATCCCAATGCGGTCGTATGTGTTATATTCTCTTCTGTGCGTCTGCTACACAGAGTCCTCCATTTTACATTAACAAGCCACAGCTAGGCTAGATTTGAGTTCTCTGGTTAGGGGAATCGCTCGTCTTCTACTTTCAACTAAGAGTCACACTAGTGCATGCAAGAATAAATATTAATTTGCCATTGTTTCTAAAATCCTTTAAGAAATTTCTTTAATCGTATGTCGGTATATAAAAACAATAATCCTACGTTTAATTCGGCAAAGTATAGCGCGATTGTATAAATAAACCTCCGGTGTCTACGAGCTACCTTGTTAAAACGGTGCTGTCTGTTGACCACAAACATATTTACAGAAATTAAACAGTTACAAACGCGTAATATAAACATGCGTAAATAACGTCACAGTTTAAATATCAATGTTATTATATTGATCACCATCTGCTTCATAAAAATTATCACATGAACGAACTCATAAAGGTCTACTTCTGTGCGTTTGCAGTAACTGAATTTTTATGTTGTTGTGGTGATAAATATCGCACCAACATTTTCTTTGTCCATCCGTAAGACAAAGTATGGTAACCGTGTACGCATGCGCAAGAAATTAATGTGTGAATAAGGTTAAATCAACAATAATGTATGGTTTGTTCTGGCCTAACAAAGCAGTATTGTTAATAATATGGTTAAAATATGATAAATCTAACAATACTCAATTAACAATGCTGAATCAACTTATATTGTAACTGATGACACGTCACACGTCGTAAATATGACCATATTTTTCGTTACGACAACGGTTATTCTTGCAAAATCGCTTAACAATACTCGTATTGTCCCTGATACCACAGCATTTTTTTAGATTACGGTCACGTTTAAACTCATTTAGCCAATTGTAAACAGTCGGAACCACAGGAGAAGATTTGCCAGGATCTTCATGCAACTCCGCTTAAATCTCCATCGGTGTGAACCATTTTAAATATATGTCTTTAATCACCGCACTAAATTCATTTTTTTTTTTCATTTTCTATTTTTTATACAAACAAACGTTTGTTGCTATGGAAATGAAGCAATGTGATGGATATAGCTGAAACTTCAACAGCACTCTAGTGAGAGATGACGTTTAATAAGAGCAATCCGTTTCCCATTATACAGGTACCATGTTTTGAATTTTCTAATAACCTTTGAACGGCCCTCTTATATCAAATTACACGTCTTTAAATTCTAAAACAACTAGTGGAAGTTTGAGTTTCTGTTTTTTAAATGTTTCAAAACGCGCCAAAAATCAGTCGATTTTATATTTTTAACAATTTATAATGTAAAAAACTAAAAGCGACAAAAACATGAAGTTTTGTATTTTATCATTTCGGATTCCCGAGATTTCAAGTTAAAAACCATTGGTTGATTTGATATACAGGGTGCACAAAAAATCATTGTCAAACTCTAGGATCGAAAAATTCTCATCAAAAAAGGGAAAAAATGTGTCTTTGTAATGTGTCGAATTCCGCCTAGTTTCGGAATTACAGGTTTTAAAAAGAGGAGGAGAATAAACTTTACAGCTTGATATTTCCAATATTATTAGCAATAGCTGCGAGGGCTAGGTACTCTCAAACACTTCCAACCTGCTCTATCCAAACACGCATATTTCGAAATTGTGCGATGACTACTCAAGGGATTCCCCAAAGGAACTAGAGGATTCCCATTATCTAAAGTAAAGGTAGGACAAAATGTACATGAGCTTGACAACTTTTCAGCAGGTAACAATAATTCGTTCGCCAGGTCGGTATCTCAACAGATTACATTTGCCGAGTGACTTTGTAATAAAGCGTGGATGCATAACCAACAGGAGTGAGAACTATTCTCTGAACTATCATTATATTCAACGAATTATTGATTTATTTCTTATCAATGAGAGAAAATCCGGATGGCGTTGATTAATCCGGTAAACAGTGCAGTGTAGAGTAACAAACGACCGCAGTGGTCAAGTGGTCACAGGTGTCAGGTCATGAGTCACAGCTAGAGTTCCGCGTTTAGTCCCGGCTGGGAATCAACTTTCTGAAATTTGAAGGAACAAAATAAAAACTTAATAATGGATAAGGGATAATATTCTTGGTTACTAAAACGACCCATAAATATAAAGTGTGCAGTTCCTTTGGATAGGAATCATGACAAGGGAGCGTCAGAGACACCTTTGAACGGAGTTGACATTATGACCACAATATTTCAAACACATTTACGTCTGATTGTCCTTTTGCCTTTGTAAATTTGGATTATGGGATCTGAAAATGTTGATATCTGCCTATTCATCAAGCAGAAAATAAGATTAAACGAGAATGGTGAAACGTAGTTGCGTTTCAAGGGGGTCTGGTACTCTAAACGCCCTCGATCGTTAGTCCATTTAAAAAACATTGCAATGTTTTAATAGTTTTCTCCCTTATTTTTATGTTACAAACTTCAAATTTTTCGCACATCTAGAGGAGTTACAAATCTATGAATGGTACGTCCCACAATGTCACAATTTAAACATACTCAATAAATCAGTGTCGCAAAGCGGCAACGTTGCATTGCGACGATTCCATCTGCAAACCTGCTGTTGAAATGCTGACAACGGCGGGTGACTCATAAATATTCTTCCCTCTTGCTTCTAGCGATCGGGTGGTGAGCGACACTATTCACTCGACACTCCCTCTTTTTTGTTGCTTCGTTTTACTTATATGGATAGCAGCGAGTGGAAAAAGAAAACGAAAAGCTCGTTTTTGTTGCCGATCGAGGAAGAAGATTCGTAAGGTACGTTGGCTTTCATACGATATCACTATAAATGATATAGTTTCGTTATTTTGCAAGATGTAAATGTGCTTCTAGGCTATACTTATAATATTTCTGAGGACGACATTGTCACGATTTTTTGACACTATACAAGTAAAAAATGATGAATATCAATAGGTATCATGATTTCTTTTTTTAAAAAAAATTATATAAAATGCTCGATACTTTTTTGACTACCAACTGAAAAACAATTCGTCTCTCGAATAAGCGCGGAAGTGCTATGTTCATACGCTCCTGGCTCATAAAATCAAGTAAAAACGAAATTCGTATATTTCATGAAGACATTATAATAATTTCTATAATAGTAATTTTGACAAAACGGTAGTAAAATTGATATTCGCTTTATTCACTATCCATATTTATGACGACCAGTACTTGGCCAATGGGCAATATATCTACAAATTTTGGTAATTACACTGTTCTTCTTTGTCTATTATTTTTAAGACATCACCGCATTCACTTTGGCCGAAAATAAGAAACGACGTACTTATCGATTTCTATACAAACGATTTATAGACCTACAAATCTGCGATAATTGAAATAAATCAGTCTGATATCTTTTTCCCTTTCGGTAGCATCCAGCTCCAAAGTACGCACTGATCAAGATACGTTTACAGAAAATTCTTTCGAGCTTCGGCGTGAGGAACTACCTCTCTAAAATATTCTGTTTATTATTTTCTCAAAATATTGTATACGTCGGATTCACACGATGTCACATTTTGAAACATGATAAAGAAACAAGTGTTTGATTACTGAGTCCAATTCATTCAGACTACGAAATGTCCCTCCGACTGCTTCAGGCCTTTTTTTATTCTTTGCTACACAGCGGGAGTGCAGGTGATCGGTGGTAGAGCGCTCACCTCCGGTACTAGGTCCCTTTTCCCACGAAGCCAGCATGGTCTCGCCACCAACCATTCCACCATTTCAAAAATGGAGATGGTTAAGAAGCAGTTTAACAGTCCTGTTCGGTTATTTTCCTCTGTAGCGCAGTGGGCATGCAAGACACACTGGGAATAAGGAGAAGTGATGGGGCTGCCACGGTAAGAGACTACGTTCTCTGAAGGTCCATCCGAATCCACCATTTAGCACCCTTGATTGTGCCGTTGTACCGTTTGATGCGCCGTTGTTGCTATTCGAATTGAGCGGCTTAGGGCGTAATGAAGGGTGTGTATCGACGGCGCATCTAGCGTACGCTTGGATGTAACGTATCCACCGTTTGTGCGGCTAGAAGCCATATTTGAAGAAGGAGAAAATAATGTGTTGATTTGAAGATATTAAATATGTGTGTTATTTGGTGTGTGTGTTTTAGCTTTTTTAACGTTAAACAACTTTTCTTAATAGTTCGATAAATTTCCGCTAATAAATGCAATCGTTTGTGGAAACCAGTTGTTATGACTTACGGTGAATTAACTTAACCTTTGTTAATTACTCATGTGCAACTTCGTACACATGAATTAAAAGAGTGTAATGTTATGTATAGTGCGGACCAGGTAATGTACCTATCACGAAGCTGCTCTATTGTAAACACTTCAGAGCCCTTGTATTCTTTTAACTTTTTCGTATTTGATGCAATCTAGCCTAACCTTGCTTTAACGTAGCGTGTTGAGTCTCAAGCCAGAATATGAAAGACATGAGATTGCATGAAAAAGTTAAGAATATTAGGGTCGTGCAGTGATTATAATCGAGTACACCCTCAAACAAATTACTTTTGTTATGTGAAGGTTGCATCAGTGTGTCTTGCATACGTAATGAGAAACGGTATTATTGGATTTTGTACACGGTAGAAAAACCACGTCGATAAATTTACTAATTAATATAAACCTCATGCCAACAATAGCATGTAGACACATAAGAAAAGGAAAGTACTTGGTTTAGGAGTAAATGGATGGATGATCCGCTCGTGTAGAGCTTGTCAGCTTCTCTTCAGGTTACATTAAATTTGATGACGTTGAAAATTAAAAAAAAAAATCTGACCGAGTACTCTCGGAATAATAATCCCAATCATGCTTTATTCTCAGGGGAAAAAATCCACTTTACGGTGAGCTCGCTTCAATCAAACTTTTAATAACCTAGTGTAATCAAGATTAATGAAAACTAGATTAAATTAACCTGTTACCCTAACGTGAGAAATTTAAACAAGAAAAGAAACTAAGTCGAAAAGTTCCGGAGTTACGATAAATGGTTCACCATCGTATCAAAGTTTACCGCAGATGGGATTTTAAAAAAAAATATTACTGTTTCGAAAGTAAATTTACCTAACCTGAGTACACGATTGTGTCGGACCAGCTGGCTACCATAGTTCTTACAGAAAAAAAAAGTCCAGAGACAAGCTTAGTACAATTTGTAATAGTAGTCTCACGAGATATTTTAGCGCTATGCTTAGGGGTTTCTACACAGCAGCAAGGAAACCCCTAGAGATGTGACCATGACTTGCTACCTGATTAATTTAAATTTTTAGTCTCCAGATATCTGAGTTATAGGTGAGGGAGTCGACCACAGGTGACCTAGTTTCGAAGTATCATCCCCGTATTTACCTGGTACGACAACAAAACACGAAAAAACTTCAGGCAGGCCATAGATATCGACCCCGGACTTACTGAATGCAGATATCTGTTTGAATTGCTGTCCTAGAATATCTACTTTCGCGTCTTCACTTGTGTTTCTATGTGCAGGTTTGCATAACGAATTTTCTTTTTTTATTATTATTTTACTACATTAAGATTTTCAAACCGCAACAACAGAAGTGCCTTGATTTGATATATCACATAGGGTTCTGCCCTTTCTTATACCCCGATACAGGGGTCACCCCCTCCAAAATTTTGAGTATAACTAAAATTTTTACTGTTATATTTGATCCTGAAAAATTCTACTTACAATCCCCCCCCCCTATTTGCCTTTGTAGAAATCCAGTAAGATGCTGCATATTTTCAGATATCATTCTTCGAGGAAATTTATTATTATCTCACGATCTGCATTTAGTAAACTGTTGCAATATAGTGATAACATTTGTTGATAACTTTCTGTTTAACATTTTACTTTCTTCGGCCTGAGCCAAAAAGCCTTAAATAAAAGTCAATTCAATTCAATTCCCATTTCTTCGGAATAAGACCTTCAAAATTCATACATGTACCTTGCATCCATCAGGCTTTCAACTGTTATTACAGTAGTCCCATCTACTGTTTGAAATCGGACAACGGGGCTAAACAGGGTACAACGGGACGATGCAAATAGTACACTCGACGGTGCACCGTTGGATTCGGTTACACCTTGAGTTCCGTTCCTCTCGAAGAGAAACAATCGCCCGCGGCACACTGGCTGTGGAAAGGCAGTATGTGCTATTGGTTCGAGACCTCCGAAGAGATATATTCGGCCGCGGCCCACATATTGTGGAAAGGGTGTATGTATGAGCTACTGGTTCTAGGTCTCCGAAGACAGATAGTCACCCGCAATGAGATAGGTTCCATGCCTCTAAGTGAGTAACGGTCGCCTACAGTTAATTTCTAGGAAAGGGGGAAGGGCAAGGGAATAATGTCCCCACTGCAATTCAACGCTGCAAGTTCCACTCCTCGTATGAGAAGCAGTCGCTTCCTTGATGATACGAAGCTGATGAAAAATGTTCAATAAAAATCACGTGGTCTGTATAAATGCTTACAGTATTGTTAGAAAAGCAAAAAAAAACACTATTTACGTTCTTAACATACGACCTTACTGTCTAACGGCCAGCTGCCATTCGTTCGGTTTATATAGAAGCATACAACAAACTTCAATGGCTACTGAATTTGTCCATCAAATAATAATAAAAACAAATTTTAGTTAATAATGAATAATCCAAAATATTATTCTTTATAGATTTATTGTTTATTAATGTTAACAGTTTCTTTAAAATATATAGGAAAAAAACACAAAAACAATTACCGAAATTAGCTTATATGTGCTACGTTTTAGTTACACAATACATATAGTGAATTTGTTATCGTAGACGGATTGCGTAATAAGCATATTTATAGCAGCTACTGTTGTTTTTCTGTTCTCCCGTCTACGTAAATGCGGAAAGTGGAGAAAAAGTAAATTTTGGTTTCATCCATTATTACAAGATCGATCAACGAAAGGATTATTCTACACACTATACAATAATCTGCGACAGAATTTGAAAAATATTTTTAATTTCACACGAATGAGCATTACAACTTTCATGAGTTGCTACAATATTTAAAAGACGAACTGACTGGTTTGGATACGAACATAAGAGTCAGCATACTCGATACAAAATTAATAGTGGGACAGACTATCAGACAGACAAACCCACAGTCAGACAGAGACAAAAAACTGATCTAACGTTTTCGTGTTTTCAAAATGAATAAATTAGGTTAGAAATTCATATAACCACTGTTAACCAGTTATAGCAGGTCAGAGCCTTAGATGCCTGAAGGCTATAAATAAATTTAACTTCAACAAAGGATTTTCCATGATTTTTGTTTCTCAGTAGCACCAGGAAAATGCCAGGATGGTATCTGGACCCTGTACGACTACCTCACAACATCCTCTGCCCTACCCTATCCCGATCCGAGCCTGAGATGGCAAAAGACCATAAACAAATTATATCAATTTAATGTTTATTATATCTATAAATGTAAAACTTGTCAAATTATTTTTTTCTCTGCAGGCGATGCATGTTCTTTATTTATAAGAATGTTTACAAGCTCCTCCCAGCATATCTGCTTCAATTCTCTGTTTGAATATTCTTCAGCAGTAATTTCACATACTGCAGACCTTAACTGAACTTCGGTTATCTAGTTTTCTGTGCCCAAGTGTGCGTTCTCTACTTCGATATTCATGTTTAAAATGCAAAATTGTCAAATAAGTGTGCCTCTGGTGGCTCGGAAAATCGTCCTCGTGTGAAAGCCTTCATTTGAGACAATGGAACGACGTGGTGGCGCTGCCAACTTGGTGGCTTGAAAAGTCGCGATATCCCGCCACCAGAATTCTTACCGCGCCACCAAAGGTGCGACGGACAGCACGTATGAAAGGCTTTATTGGAAACTATGAGACGACGTAGTGGCGATACCATGGTGGCTTCCTGTGAAAGGCGATGTAAACGTCCTTTGCTCGCCCCTGGGCAGATCCAACCATGTACGCTTATGGTGGACAACTCCGTGTTCCTGCGTTTTCTCGGGGTTCTCCTGCTTCCTCTTAATTTGTTCTTCCACCAGTTTTTTATCGTTCTCATTTGTCTCGTTTCACTCCAAGGAGAGACAACCGTAGGACCCTACACTAGAGATTCATTCATTCCTATCTGTACACAGAAGAAAAAAATAGAATTGTTTCTTATACTTTCATCACTCAATTTGTATTGAAATCCCCCGGGAGAAATGTTCTGAAATCATCACAGGACATTGGTATGTACGTTTATTATCTAATTGTGTTCAAAATCAACTTAGTAATTGCTTCTATCATTGCACCTCCCTGTCATATTTTCAAGCCGATTCGCTATCTGAGTTTTCTAATTTTTTGCTACTTCTTTTAGCATTCCATCTTTCTGTAGTTAAGAAAACCCTTCTTTTGAGGTCTGGCTTACCAGGCATCTGACCTATACAATTTCAGCGAGGGATGTTAGCGTGGGAGCGTGTGAAGGAAGGAGGGATAACAGAACATTGTTAATCGAAGAGGCGGACCGCGGAAGAAACATGCCAGCCTAAGTTGTGAAAATCTAACTGTTGCCACTTTTTCCAAGTCAAAAACCTTAACTGAGTTATTAGATAGATTGAAAATATGAGACATATCATTCATAGATATGTATCCCCTCTAGATGTGGCTAAAAGTTGAAGTTTGTAACATTAAAATAAGGTAGAAAATTTAAAATAAAAAGCATTGCAATGCTTTTTAAATGGGCTAGAGTTCGAGGAAGTTTAGAGAACCAGAGCACTTGAAAGTTCAGATATTGAAATTTGCAGTAAGAAATTTGAGGGAAGTTTTGTTGATTCCAAAATATTATGTTCTAAATAATTTGGACTTTTTGAAAGAAATTATCATGCGTCTTTGCTTCAAAACTAGTATCCTAAGTTTTATTCCTTAGAATTTTGGAGCGGCTGTCATTATTGGGTTGAAAAGCAGTGATTTACAGTGTAAACATAAGCAGTTTTATGTTATACGCGTAGAAGTAGCAGGAATATGAAACTGGACACAAATACGAAAAAATCACATAGTTGTCCTTTAAAATATATTGCCGAGAAGGCAGTTATGCGTAAGTCCAGAACAAGTCTTTGAGAGAATGTTTGGCAGCCATCAATTTTCCAAGGGTAGATATGGGACAGGTAGGCAAGGAAAAACCTTATTTCGATTGAATTCATATTATGGAAATGCATAGTTTGTAGTAAAGAGGCAGTCCTAAAGATCGAACCCCGTTCGGAAAGGTTTAGGCTGTGTGCTTCAATGTGCAGACGAACATATTTCTAGAAAGACTCATAAAAATAATTAATTTATTGAAACTAACATTTAGGTCTAGTCACCGAAATCTTTATTGTTCTGAATGATGACATAATTACGGTTTTAGTTTGAACATTGTTGCCTATTCAACTTCATTTCATGTCCCTAATCTTCAAAGAATTATTTTAAGTAATACTCTGCATGAAAAGAATAAAAATTTTACATCACTATTTTTATGCAACCACTCGTGGTACATTCATTCACAAAATTACAATTATTTAGAACCTATTATTTTGGAATTACACAAATCTGCATTCACAATTCCTTGCTCTAAATTTCAACACTAGAACTTTCACCTTAAAACGCAACCACACTTCACAACTCTTATTTGTGTGTGTGTGTGTCTCACGAGAAGGAACATTTTCAGATTACATAATCCAAACGTACAAATGCAAGACGTAAATGTGTTTGGAATATTGTGCACATAATGTCAACTCAATTCAAACGTGTCTAATTTCTCTCCGTTTTCATTTGTAATTATTAACAAGTCTCTGACATTCCCTTTTCATGATTTCTACCAAAAGAAAAAACTGTAAAGTTTGTTTTTATATGTCGTTTTAGTAACCAATAACCTTATTCCATCTCGCTTCTATTAAAGCATTGTTTTGTGCGTTCAAATTCCAGAAACTTGATTCCCAGCCGGGACTCCAACGCGGAACTCTAGCTGTGAATCATGAACTGACGCCCGTGACCCCTTGACCATTGCGGTCGTTTGTTACTCTACACTGCACTGTTTACCGGATTAATCAAGGCCATCCAGGATTGCAATGACATTCTCCCTCGTTGATGACAAATAAATCAATAGTTCGTTGAATGTATGGTAGTTCAGAGAATAGCTCTGACTCCTGTTGGTTGTGCAACATTTTTTTTATAATGTCACTCGGCAAATGGAATCTGAGATATTGACTTAACGCAAAGGAATTATTGTTAGTTGCTGAAAAGTCGTCACGCTCATGTACATTTGCTCCTACCTTTACTTCAGAGAATGGAAATCCTGTTGTTCCTTTGGGGAATCCCTTGCGCAGTCATCGCACAATTCTGAAATATGCGAAAAACCGGTTCGAAGTCTTTGAGGGTACCTTGCCCCCGCAGTTCTATTGTTAATGGTATTGGAAATATCAAGCTTTAAAATTCGTTTTCCTACGCTTTCGTCAGCTTGTAGCTCCGATACTAAGCGGGATTCGACGAATTAGAAAGACACGTTTTTTACCCTATTTTGATGAGAACGTTTCTTTCCTAGAGTTTTGACAATGAGTTTTTGTAGAATGACCCTATTGGAAAGTTTCTTTTACTTAGTTCAACCCGTACCTTCATATTAAAAGTAATGTTGGTAGATATGTTACAGTCGTTAGTGCTGACCTGCAAATATTAAAATCTATTTAATTACAACTCATTCTTACTTTGTAACTAGAAAAACAAAATTTATGTGATTGTAAAACTTGATGTGCGTGCTGTACGTTTCGAGTAAATTAGACAAGGTGCTACCTTAGCAGTATAATTTTCAACTGAGTTCAGTAGAATTGGAATGACTTTCACATTGATAAGAAAGTATTTCTTTTCATTAGCAAACGGATCACAAAATATCCAAAACAATGATTTCAGAGCGCAAGAATCTGTAAAATTGTACCTCTCTTGGCTCCAAATAACCCCTACCGTAATCGTAACTGCACAGGAAAAGGTTTGTATTCGGTTGCCGAAGAAGAATGGTAGAATAGAGACAAGCAAAACTTCATTTTTTCTAGACAAAAATTTGTTTAAACGAATTATGTTACAAAATGGAATAGTATTGATTGTCAATTACAGAATTTAGAACATCAATTAATAATAATTCTGGATTATTTTAATGTGAGTAAACTTTTGCTGATTTCTCAATACGTCATGTACTTGGCACAAATGAATGAGTAAAAGAAATAAATGAGTTTTGTATATGAAATACATGGGAGTACATGAGAGAGTTGGACTTTAAAATTAGTATCACGAGAAATCACCCTTCACGCACATTCCCTATTCTTTTCCTGTACGCTTCATATCAGACCATTAAATGTTATTGCTCATTATTTTATTGCTCATGTGTATATATGTATATGTAATGTGGTTTTCGCTGCTTCTCCTCCGTCCATCCTTTGCATGCTATTACGCTTTAATCATACACCTGATTCTTTTCCAGGCGGGCTTCAATACAAGACTCCTGTGACATCACGGACGCCTGATAACACTGACCACTCGACCAACGAGGAAGTCTTTTTTACTACACTGCAGCTGTTGAGATGCGTACTCACCACCATCTGACTGGATACTCGTAGTTTCTCTCATTGCTAATAAATAAGCCAAACGCTCGTTGACTGTCTTTAATTATCCCCCTGTCTGGTATGCAAACACGCATTATTTTATAAAAATGGTCATAAAATTAATTCTCGTTGAGATATCGATGTGCCGACAATGAATTATTGTTACCTGTTAGCAACTCATCCCATTTGTGGTCCTTTCGACCCATCTTTACTTGGAAGACTTTCTGGGAATCCCCTACTTCCTTTGTGGAATCCCTTGCCCCCTGCTTGTAGAATTCTCCAATATGCACTTTGGATAGCCCGGGTGTGACTTCCTTTAATTTACTCTCAATGATATATCGTGTATATCGTTATAAATGTGGTGCAGATGTTGATATTTGAGTTCTTCTAAGCTTTTAGAAAATATGTATAACTGTCTCCCTTCTCAGTAAAGCTAATTCCGAGCTAGACTGAAATTATCAATGACTAGTGTTGTCTTCCAACAACCTGATGTACCTATTATTAAGCAACGAATATTATTAGGAAGAAATTAACCATTCAACTTATCATAATCATTAGGTACTGAAAGTTGTTTCTTAACACTCCAAAATCATAAACAATTTAGATTATATCATATTATCCTTAACTATATTATAGCTTCGAGATCGATCCAAGAATTATGGTCTGAAGATAAACCTAACCAGTTAACGTATGCCTTGCTTTTAGTTCTACGTATAACCTTTTCAAGTAGATATACATGTGGGTGTTTGATCTTCATAGTTCTTGCTCATAGAAACGGCCTTAGTGATTTCATTGCGTTTATCTTTTACGTGATATGTAGGTGGATCAGCCTTAAAATAGCAGCTATTTGAAACATTTCTGTGCTCCAATTGCCAGTGAAGCCTCTTTCAAACTTATTTTTAAACTTACTAATTCGAACATAGACTCCTACTCTATATTCCGCCTTCTACGAGAGTGTATACTTCTTGCTATAGACGGTTGATCTTAATTTTTGTTCGTTTTCTTTCTTCAGGACATCAATTGGCTTCATTTTGATTGTTCGATGCATTTTATTATTATATGTTTTCATCAGTGTTTGTAATATATAGAATCATTTGTAATTACCTTGTAATTTAAACTGCTTCCACATCAAATTACGCAGTGTTCTATTAAAATGTTCAACAATACTAGCTTTCTTATCACTGTATGGCGAGTAATGTGTAATACCTCTTTGCTTCATTAAGTTAATAAACTCTTTATTGTAGAACTCACAAATGCGGTACGTTTGTAATTACTTTGGTGCTTGTTCAGTAGCATTGAAAATTGAATCGAACGGGCGTGTAATTCCATTCCCTGTTTCATTTTAACTGGTACAACCCATGAATTCTTACTAAAAGTGTCCACAGTGCTTAGAAGATAAGAATAGCCCTATTTAATTATCTAAGCCTTTCTAGTTCCCAGAGTTCATTTCAAACAAATCTGCCTGCCATAACTCATGTATGCCCTTTGTTACAAAAGGTATCCGTTTATAATATCGTTTCGCGGGCTTATGTAGTTTTTTCAGTAATTTGTAATATATTATTCACTGTAACTATTTAAGATCGACACATCAATTGAGCAATAAAGATCATACTAATGGAAGTAGGACACTCAGCGCGTAAAAACTTATCCCATCGAACTACAAGCACATCGCCTTCTACAACATCAAATTCATGAAGTACAAGTTCATCTTCTGATGGTGCATCTGGTACTCGACTATCTTTATGTATGCCTAATGATAGATTGCCATACTTTTGTCCACCGCTCGCTGAATATATATGAACAATAGGGAAATTTTTGTTGTTCTTAATCCAATGAAAACCTATAATGTTTAGCTTACCCACAAAAGACATTTCGAAATAGGGTGTGCTCATATCAAAAAGACATACCTTACCACTAACATTGCCACGCGTAAAGTCACGTTCCTTATTATTTATTGAATATATTTTTAAAAAGTGAACGTTACGTAAATTATGTCTTGATATTAAAAATTCATTAGATTAAGTATATATAGCCCTATTCATATCGCTTTTCAATGCATCTTGTGGCTCTTTAATATTTGTAATAATATCATTCTTTATTTCATCGTTATTAGAATTAAAGTCTCTGATGGATATAAAGATTTTAATACTACCTTGCACCTCCCATAGCTGTCACTGTGGGCATTAGAGCTATTGATGCTTGTACATTACCGAAGTCATTAATGTCAGCATACTTTTTGGATAAGCTATTAAGAGAATTAGTCACAGAAGCATATTTTCTTTCTAGATCACTAATATGTTTTTGAATATCAGCAATGAGAGTGTTAAGTGTTAGTGTAGTATCCCCTAAACCTTTTAACATAGCCTTTAACCCACTAACTATTTCATTAACACCATGAAAATAAATTAATTTTGAATGCTCTTGTATCGGTTTTTAACTTCATTTTGAATGCTCATCACACTTCTTGTATACCGGAAAGATCTTCTAACGTTGGAAGGAATGATATACTGATTTGAAGGTTTTGCAATTGGATCTTAATATTATCTATCACTTCAGGGAGGCTCTCTGTTGTTTCAATTACATCAGATAAGATAAAATGAATTTTGTGGGCGGTAACAGCACTGGCTTACGCCCGTCCCGATACGGGAAAGACCCTTATCTTGGTCATGTCAAAACTTAGCTGTTTATTAAAATAATAAAAAAGAATATATAAAAGATGAACATGTAAAAGGTCTTCACATTCAACCTACTGGTGGAAATGGCCAGTATAACGAGGAAGCCTGTAAATGGGCCCTCACAACATAAAACAAAAATACACAATAAAACATAAGAGCTAAGGAGTATAATCATATAAAATAAACGGAAATCATAAAACTCTGCAAAAACAAGTAAAAGTATTACCGTTTAAGTTTATAGCTCGGTTTCCCTTTCCTTCCCACGAAATTAAAATCCGTATCCATTAGGTGGTCGTCAATCATGTCGGAGGATAAAGATTAACTTGGTTGATGGATAGGATGTGCAGACTCTTCCTGAGCTAATTGTGCAGCCAAAACGTTCGTCAAAGTCTTAATGCTTTTAGCGAGAGGCGAACTTCGAGCTAATTTGGAGACTTTATAGGGACTAAAAGTAGTCTTAACCCGTGGAGTTCTAGAACTCTGCACAGGTGTTTTTTGTCTCTAACTCTGTGTCGGCATATTGCGAGCAGTCTCTGATCCTTTGGGAGGCGTCCGAGGGTCTACATGCACATCAGACTCGGTTTGAGTTGATACATTAACTGTCTGGGTACCAACCGGGACAGTTTTAATTGGTATCCTGGCTATAACATGTGAAAACGCACCAGAGGGAAGGGTGCGCTGAGACTCTCTTAATCGACGTTTAGCATCACCAGCAGATATTTTCTCTAATACCATCAGCTCTCTAATGCGTTTTTCCTCCTGAAAAATAGGACAGTCAAGCGACCAGGCCGTGTGATCACCCTTGCAATTAAGACAGTGAGGCTTCAGTGATGTGCAAGGATCCGCACCATGGCTACTGGTACCGCATATTACACATACAGCAGAGGTCGCCTTACACGACGTGCTGGTGTGTCCATAGTGTTGACATTTAAAACAGCGGAGCGGACTCGGTATATACGGACGGACAGATAAGCAATAGAATGCTGCCTTCACGTCCTTGGGGAGATCTGGCATGGCAAACGTCAAAATTAACGTACTCGTGGGTTGCAGTTCTCCACTCTTTCTAGTTTTAATGCGCCTAACACCTTGGCTGGCAAGTTCATCCTTAATCTCTTCTTCAGGGACGCCTTGCAAGTCCCAACAAGATATTACGCCCTGACTATAATTGAGTTGACGATGCGGTTCAACTTGAACGTCGAATTGTCCTAGGGTCTTCATCTTCAAGAGATTAGTGGACTGTTTGTTAGTGGATGTCTCCACAAGCAAGGTGGCGTTGCAAAGCTTTTTAACATGTTTAAGTTCACCGGCGACATAATGCAGTTGTTTTTGTATAATGAAAGGGGATAATCCCTTCAAACTACCTGGATTCTCTGCTTCAGTCTTTACTTTAACAACAAGATATCGTGTGAATGTCGGTACGATACTTGTCTGTTCCTCTACTTCGATTTTCTCTGCGGTGTCACTGGTTATTTCGGTAACTATATGGGCCTTCTTTCTATTATCTTCAGTGACTTACTCTTCATTCTGTCTCTTTGTCTTCTTCATCTACTTTTCTGTTCGCGAAGGCGACTTCTTAGGATATGGTGGAGCCATGATGAATGTTAGCCGTAAATGCCCATACTTCTCCGTCTTCGTTCTGAGGAGCCAACGAGGCTGCCGGGTACTACCCTCATCACCTTTGTCAGCAAGCTGGAAATCGAGGCGAAGTACAGTGACTTGGCGTCGAAATCACTTGTACTCCCGACTGGTGGATACTTGGGACACCCACTCCTCCAGAGTGTTGGCGAGACCAAAGGTCCGTAGAGCTCCCCAATGGTGCACTTCCCAGTCTGAACGAGCTAGACCATCCAAGAATCTGCTGTTAAGAACTAGGCGCTATCCAATGGTTCCGCCCCCTTTCCCCTGGGTCCAGGGGCCATCGTCAATGCAAGTGCATCGTGTCATATCCTTTTTCATTGCGCGGAGGCGCAACTCACAGCACAAGAGGAGATGAAATAATGATCATCTGTGGATGAAAATGAGTTGAATGTGAATGTAATTCCACTCTGCCGGTCTTCCTTTCAAGCAGCGTAGATGTTTAGCTGCGAGGACTGATTGCAGCCAGCAAAAGCCGGCTGGACGATGGGGTCGCCAATTCCCTACTCCGTATACGAGGAGCGATGGCCTGCTGCTCGGGCTATGTGATAGTTTCATCACGTTGCGGTCCGTAGACTTCGATGAGGTCTTGTTTCAATCACAGTTTGGATATTACTTATTTTTTTTATTGTTTCTACTTCTTGCGAAGTTGGAAGTGTGTTAATAGTTTTTTGATATTCTGCACATATTCTGATTTTATTTCATTTAAATTTTGATTTGCAGCTAGTTAATTTAAAGACACTTCTATTCTCGATATTAGATTGCTTTGGTATGATCTTTTGTATTTCTATTATATCACTTTGAACAGAAATCAAAACACGTTGAAGATTGATTAAATCAGAAAAAAGATTAAAGCCTTCTAAGCGAGTTGTTCATGTAAACTAGTTAACTCGGTAGGAAAATTATTTACAATGCTGTGTAGATTCTTTAATACAATTTGGATATTTGTAATTTCTGAAAAATTATTTATTATTAATTCAAACCCACTTAGCTTTCTACTAATTCCCGATACATCACTATAAACATGTAAGTTGATTGATTGTCACAGAGTTTAATTCACTCATCAGAAGTAGTTTTAAGTTCATTTTGTACGTTCGATATAACTTCTTGCATCCTTTGAAGGTCTTGAAAAGGATTGTTCTGAAGAGCATTTTCTAATGTGTTCACAGCTATTTGTGGATTCTTAACTGTATTTTTTAGCTCTGTAGGCTTTGTTTTCAGATCATTAATAAAATCTTGTGCAGCAGTGTTTGAAATGAATTGATTCTTTATTAGTTTAACTTCACTTTGTATTGTTATGATATTTTGAACTTCAGTCAAATCATTTTTTTATTTACGAGCTGTGAATACATAAAAATATCACTCTTCAGCTCATTATCAAACTTTTCAAGTAAATCAAGAATTTGATGCTGTGCTTCTCTGATTTCTGTTTCAATATTTGAAGGTAACTTATTTCGTAGTGCAATGATTTCACCCTTTATTACTTTAATCCTCTGAACCAGTACTGCAGATTGATTTTCATTAATATCTAAAGGTGCATCCGATGATGTTTCATGCTCATGCGACTTATACCGCGGGTATCCAAATAATTCTGTTGGCACCTTAAATTAACTATATATAATACAAAGTAATCAAAAAAATTTCAGTACATCATATAACTAATATTTATTTTAATATACTATAAAAGCTGCTACGTACACACTTGTCTTGAACTTGTGTTTATTTGATTTTAATTCCATTTGCAATAAACTATATAATATAAAAAGTATATGTGCTATGGGTAAACCGACACACTAAGTTAATGTGGTAGTAATATAATAATAGGAGAAATGCTTATAATTTCTTGCACAGTTGAAAATTTACATTCTGTGTGTAGTACAATAGGCAACACAAAAAATTAATTTACGTAATTTACCTGCTATAAAACGTCAATATTTTATAAGAAATATACACTATCCTGAGATTACAAAGCTCTTACAAGCTAATTTATAACTTATTTACAATATAAACATGTTGTGCCATGGACTAATCGATAATGGCCCCAAAGTAAGGTATGTATATCACAATCTAAGATACAGCTCTTATCATCATGAGAGCCAAGGGTTACTTTATTTACTAGTTCAGTGAATTTGTCATGTTTCTCTGAACTAATTTGCTTCTGTTCTCTTTTTTGCCTCTCCTCTCATCGTAAACAGTACTTAAAATCGTCGGACGTAATAGATTGTTCCACTACATTGTTTCGTACACCCTTGATTCTCTTTCTAGTTTCAATATTTACATCTTGTATTGCATACATTTTAGCACGCAAACCAACAAACTCACTGATCGGTACATCCTTACACTCATCCTTCATCTTCCCTAATTGCATCTTATTCATTGCAGGAAGCTTATATATTAGGTTGTTGGTAGTTACTGGGGTCGATATAATCAATCATATCACCCATATCTTTATAAAATCATTTGTTTTGATGAAATACACAAAGAAGTCAGTATCCTTGTATCCAATACATATATTCTTTTGATATCGTGGTTTCATGATTTCATAATAAAATTCATACATAAATAATTTCGAAAGATCCAACACAGCTGCTCCTACATAATTAAAATTATCTAATTTTACTGTTTTCTTTACACATGACATAAAACTACATTTTCATCATAGATCTCTCGTGATTTGAAGCGTGGTGATACCACAAGCTTTCTACACAGGTTTTCATTATTTACAAGCTTCACATCGATTCGATTTCTTACATTCTCAATAGAATTGCCATAAACCGCGTCATTCATGAGTTTGTAAAAATCTTTGTCAAACGCTGTAGTAGCAGCTGCGCGGCGTGTCTTATTGCTATTAATATATGTTTCGAGTCATTTTGATTGATTTAACCATAACACCTTATGTATCTTACGAAGCAGGAAACCCTGACGTAAATAAACTTTAGGAGACGATAGTGCACAATGTAGTGCAACATGATAACACCTAGAGCTTAATTATAGGTCTGTTGCATGTAAAAACAGCACTTTGTAGCTATTAATTATAAGTGTAAAGATAGTATGCACGTATTAAAACTGTTAGCTCTCGTTGATATGGTAATATCACAGTAATGTTAAATGATAGGTCTGTTTGACTTAAAAAGAGCACTTGGGAGTTGTTTATTGTAGTGTAATGATAGTATGTACATTTCAAAACTAATATTCTGTTTACATTAACTTTTGTTGGCAACGCTAATTACATATATTTTTGTTCGTTATAACTGTTGTTATAACACAATAATCTAGTAGAGCTTGATTGTTAGTCCGTTGCACGTAAAACCAGCAGTTGGTAGCTATTGAATAGTAATATAGTGCAATAAGCGAAAAGACAAGAGTAGGTTCTAGAGTAGTTATGCCGCAAAACTAAACAGGAAATAGAAATTAAAATATACGATATGTATATCACATATATTTCGTGATCGCTTCTCATTCATTCCAACTTTATGCCTTTATACTCTTTCAACAGAATAAAAAGAGATCGGATATAATTTCCGATTCATAGTTCAGAAGTTTTGTTCTCTCTGCAGTTTATGACTGACACGAAAGAATTCAGGAACATGGAAATATATCTCTACTTCCTTTAAGTTGACACGTGGAAACTATATATTTTTTTCTATAACTTATTTTTATAAATGACGTTCACAATAAGTAGAAAATATCTTAATTTTCTAAAGAACTATTATACTAAGTCCTTCACGCATTGTGAATGTTTCACAGTTCATGGCAATTTCGAAAATCACTCAGGCAAACTCTGTATCTACAGGAAACTTATTCTCATCTATTTGATATGTAAATTTGAACAGTGAACAAAAAAAACTTCAGTTTTTCCAATTGCAACAAACTGCAGTTAACATTGAAAAAACTAAATACTGAAAAATTAACACACGTTTTATGTGTTTGTGAATCAGCAAGTTCATTAATTTAATAACAGAATTTTAATTAAAACAAGTTATTTGTAGCAGTAATAAACAGTTATTATTATTAGGTTCTGTACTCTAAGCAAAATTTACTTATTGCAAATACCTTTTAAAAAAGATTTATACCCTTTAGACATTTGAATCGAAATAGTTGGATATAAGGGGAAAGTGACAGCCACGGTTTATGTTAAATATGCTATTTCGATATTTAACTGATGTTTCCTTATGATACTTAGTGCAATAGAGCATAGCAATAAATGCTTATGAAAATAAGTGTTCACTATAATAACAATTTAAATAATAAGCGGTTCTGGGTTATATTACGTGTACCAGAGCTTATTAAGATATAAAAATATGAACTTTATACATTCTCTTATGGTTCGCAAAGCAGTGTACCATACCTACAGATTATAATCTGTAGATGATTATTTGGGCTTCACTATAATAATAAAGTAGAATGCTAAAATAAAAACAGCTCTGAGTATACCATTCCGATATTCACATTATAAATTTGAAGCCTACACATTTGCTGAGTTCTGTTAATACTGGAAATAAGCAGTTAAATGGTAAAATACATTACACGTAAAAATACATTATACATATCCGAAATTAGACACAACGTCAGAAACGGGAAACGAATTTTACACACCCTGTGGAGTTGGACCCGGCCTCGCACGGCCAAGCTTTTACAGACATTACACCGGAAATGTGCAGTAAATGGTAACATGTATTATGCATAAATCAGAGGTTTCAGGAAGGTGTGGATTAGTAACATTCCGGCCTCTCGTAGTACGAGAAAAGCTCGTAAATGGTATTTTAATCTTTGTTTCAGTGGGGATAAAACAAGATTTTCGTACTACTGATGACGTTATAAATCTTATATAATCTTACACTTTGGCAATAAAACTACATATAAACATACACTATTAACTTAACCAACTTTTATATCTTATGTACAGTTCCCCAAATCTCATTTGCGCGACAGAAAATTTCAAAGTACGAGAAAGTGGGACATGTGGCAACAGCGGAATCAAATACCTGCAATAGTTGCCAACCGACACAACGGAAGTTTTTCGTGATGAAGGATGAAGATGAACATTAATATTAACGGTGGACATTTTGCAACAAAGGTGTAATTATTATTATTATTAACATTATTATGCGAGTGACATCCATATCGAAAGTAGTGATTCCGCCAGACCCCCAAATCATGGAGAGCAAACTCAACTTTAATTTTTTACGGTCAAAAACGATAGAAACTTAGAAATCCCAATTACAACTCCTCCCATTTTGATTTTACACCCCCTCAAGCTGAAAATCCTGGCTGAATCCATGGTCTAAACTATGATAATTTTAATATATTTTCCAACATTTAACGGACTTAGAAGCGGCAGTATGTAGGCACGTGGGATCGACCGTCACCTGGTGTATCTGCAAAAACTGGAAAATATCAGTCAGGACGATTGCCAGCGTACCTCCCCAGTGTTGACCAGAAGTTCGTAGTCGGAACAGCTAAACCCCAGCGGATATATTACTATTACAATTGTAATAATATGATAACGGTACCTTCAGCATACAGAATGAGCAATAAACCTGAAAGAAACAGAACAGTACTTATAACACTGAAGTAGATTAAAATTGTAAATTTGTTCTCAAAATAGGAAATGTTCAAGTATTTTCAAAGGAACAGAATATTCCAAACTACATGTTAATATCGCCCCGGTTTTGTTAAAACAAATAAGAAATATCTAACAATTTTTTAACATGATCGGCGCACGAAATTCAAACTAAAGTTCAATTAGGTAATCTTCCTTTAAATGGATGTTGTGTATTGGTTACCTAAAACATAAACAACTAAGAAAGAGCTGTTTTATTTATTATATTACAAAAACAGATATTAAAATTAAATTTTAATGAAGTCTTTATCATGTACAGAGCATATTGAAAGAGAGCGTGATAAGTTTCATAGAGTCTGCACTACTGCATATCCACTTGGGCCTTTATTTCCTCAAATATTCAACTTATGTTTGATTTTGGGTTTGTCATATTATAAATGCAGTCTCATGAATGGCAATATGAGAGCAATATTTATTGATGGCAAAATAGGCATACAACCTCAAAATAGCGAAAACTGAATCGCCAGTGCTCCCCAGCTGTTACTACTATACATTGTCAGGCAAAGAAAAGATGCTTAGTAATAACATATAGCCGAGCGGTTAAACACACTACCTCTTTTTTTTTCTTTTTTGAACTACGGGTACCTGTGTTTGAGCCCAGTCACAGGCACCAGTTTTTTCCTCAGGCTCACTTCTTTATTATGAAATAGTTTTACTTTCTCAGTACTGAAGGTAATTTTCTCACATTTCTTTTCAGTAATAACAAAACTAAGGGAATGAGTGCATTCAATGTGTTTTACAGAAGGATAAAATTAATATACCTCAAGCTTTTTGCTTGCTAGGATGAACAACGAAATATTTGGAGGAAAAACTATAAATCCCCATTTTTGATTGACTTCGAACTTATGATCCCGTCTACTAGTTCATATAGTGTACTAGAATTGTTAAATATACCCAGAAGAATTATTGATGACAATAAGAGGATGTTTAAGCCAATGGTTCTTAACAGGTGTGCCGCGGAACACTATTGTGCCGCGAGATTTGCTGGGTTTGACGTTAAAATTCTGAGACTTAGTCATTTCAAATAATTTCACTCATTATTTATTTAGGAAAGGGAACAACAAAAAATATGGATGAGCTGAGCATTTTTAAACAAGGAAATTATTGGTTTGTATACGCCTTATAATAACAGATTTGAGTTATTTATGAGACACTTGAGCTAGTTGTTTTTTGTGACTCCCACATTGTTTCCAACTAGTATGTTACGTGTACCACTGGATCGCACTACAAAGGATAGCGTGCCGCAAACCAAAGAGTTTGAGAACCACTGATTTAAACAATTCAATGTGTTTAATGGGACATGAAAACTTTATTTGTGATAATTTTGCGCTTTTCCCGGTGAGCATTATTATTATTGTATTATTATTAATATATGCAAGGTGTCATTATAAGTAAGATAAATTATATCTTTCCTCCAGTGCTTAAAAAGAGTAAATATATGGAAGGAAGCAATATCATTGGATACACACCTTCCTGACGTTCGTCGTCGGGTGTATGTGCGAAGAAAATTGAATTCTTTATTCCGAATGATTTCTAGCGTAGCTCCCGAGTGTTGATCTGAAATTGGTATGCACAACCCCTACAACGCGGCGGTACAGTAAGAATTACTACTACTAGTTGATGGTAACGATGGATGTCCAGTGTTCCGTTAATTTATATTGTAGGTTACAAAAATATAGAAATATTAAAATTTCAGTTGCAAACATATTTTGAAATTGGAGGGAAATCCCCCTAACGTATGTCCGAAGCAAAAGTCTGATATTGGTACTGAAATGCTCACAACAATACGATGAACATTACCTTTAGATTGTTGTTAATTCCTCCGTATTGTCTCAAGTTTCTGAAGCAAACGAGAGATGAAAAGAACAGTGAAGTAGATTAAAAGTATTTAAAATTTATCGAAAAAGAAATATTCAAGTACTTTTTAAAGCAACAGGATATTCCACTTCATTTTCTGTTCAAATAAATAAAAACCAATTCCTAACATGTTCATCATATGAAATTTGAATTCCAGCTCATAAATATAAATTAAATGAATGTTGCATGTTCGTTACACTATAAACATAAACATCTGAGATGCCTGAGTCTTAGATGCCTGAAGGTCAGAAATAGAATTCCATTCAATAAAGTACTAAGAATGGGCGGTTTCATAAATTAAATTTTAATAATGTCTTTCTCGTGTACCGAGGACACGTTAGAAGAAATAGAAGGATGATACAGTATGAACCACTGCAGACCCACTTCAGAATTTATTTACCGAAATATTCTAATGCGTTTTAATTTTAGGCTTGAGTTCTGTTCTAAATTTAGTTTAGTATTGTAAGAACATAATATGTTCCAATGGTAATATAAGCATAGGAACTCAAAACAGAGAAAACTCAATTTACAGTGTTCCTCATTATGACTACAATACACAAGAAGAAAGACATGTAAAGTACGATCTAGTAGCCAAGCGGTCAGTTCTAGTTAGGTGTTCGTGCGGTACAGCTGTGCTGTGTCGAGCTCCGTGTTGGAACGTTTGCTGGTTTTGCCAGCGAGGAGAAGGGAAGTGGGCGAGTGTGAAATTGGGTGAGTGCTCACCGGATGTTGATTGTATTTGAAAGAAGGATACATTATTTCGAGTTTTGTGAAATGTGTGCAATAGAAAATGAAGCATATACTTATCAGAGAAAAAATACTGTGTGCTTCGATTTAAGTGGATTACCTCGTAAACCAAACGTTCACGATTTGCATGAATTAGTATATAATGCTTTTGAAATATTTGAAGACGAAATACAATCTCTGGAAGTGTGTAAATATAAAAAAACTTTACATGAAAGCAACGTCACTACAAATAGCGGAAAGAATTGTTCGAAATTACAACGGAGAAATCCCGTTTACATATGAAGAAATCCGATATATTCTACCAGTGTATATTGAAAGTCCGATTGAACTAGTAATAACTGCTTTCACAATCCCTCTTGAGGTCCCTGATGCTTTTCTTTTTAAAAATCTAGCCCAATTTGGCGAAATCACAAAAATAGTCAAATTGACCCATAAAGCGTTTCAAGGTGTACAGTGGTCGCCGGCTGCTTTACTTCAAAAGTGTCAAGAAAAATATCCCGTCCTATGTAAAATTGGCATCTTATAATATCCAATTGCTGTCCAACGGAGGAAATAGTGGAAAAGTGAGTGAACAAACATCTGACCCTACTACGTCTGGTAACGAATCGGAAACCCCTTTGGTGGTCAATAAATATAATTTTCTGACTCTAAGTGAAGCTAGTTCTATGCTGAAAGACAAGAAGACGGAAAACGAGAGGACAGTGGAAGAGATCGAGGTTTTTGTCCCCCCACCCCCCACAATTCAAGAAGTGGCAACATCCCTGAATGATGAAACTATTGAAAGTGGAAGTGGAGATGAAATAAATCGAGTGAAGATTCATGATATTGATAGTGATATAATCGAAAAATCAGAGTGTGTAAAGGTGTCAGTGGAAAATGGGTGTCACAGTGTCTACATAGGGGAAGGTTCCCATTTTCAACCCCCCGTAGAAAACCTGGAAGTAAGTTTAGACTCTCATGCTTTGGTAACACAAGTGGATACAAAACTGAGTTTAACACCGAGAAGTGAGGAGCAACAGCTGCTGTCGATGTCAGCTGAGGAAGCGGAAACGGACCGTCATGCAGGTGCAATCCCGAAATTACAAATACGAATAGCTGAGGTGAGTAATACATTTAAGACAACCTCTACTACAAAAAAGCGTCAGAAACAATTAAAAGGACTGAAAGGTAATAAGCGACTCATGAATTCAGACAATAACGAATAACTTTTTTGGGAAGTGCCTCTTCAAGGACATTAGTGTTATTGAAGGTGTGGCATGCAAATTATCGGCCTTTCAATCTATAATCTTGCAAGATATAAGTAGAAATAAGCAAAATGGAAGTGACATTTATTTTGTTTATTGTGATAACAGGGTTTCTAACCGATTATGTACAACAAACCTTTGCATTATCGGGTCTGTCCGATAATATGCAGAGAAGGTATGATATCAATATCGCTACGTTTAACGTATGTCATAGTTTCAGTGCTACTAAATCTAAAATATTAGAAAAAAGTATCAAAGAAGCGAACATCCACATTTTAGAATATCAGGAAATTTCATACCACAATATTAATGTGCGTAATTATAATTATTTGAAAAATTATGATGTTGAAAGTCATGTAGGATGTTCATATCTTATTAGACAGGACATACATGTAAGTGAATACTATAAATCCACGTCAGGTAGAATTTATGCTGTCAAAATAGACGAGATAATTCTGATCAATGTATATTTTTTCAGGGGTTCAGAAATGAAACAAAAACGCGAGGATTTGTTTAAAAACGAATTAGTAAGTGTTCTGCAAGGACTAGGAAAACACCGTTTTATCTTACTCGGTGATTTTAACTCAATTTACGAGGCTAATGATCAAGCATCGAATCATAATTATAGTGCATCATTTAAACGGGTAATAGAAATATTTAAGTTATGTGAAGTATAAAAACAATTGAACTGTCAAATTCCTTTAATAACCTTCATGTCAGGTGCAGGTCAAAGAAAAATTGACTATATATTTTGCACTCCGGAATTGATCAGTTCATTTAAAAAAATTCAAGTAAAACGTTTGGCGTTTTCCGATCACCTAATGTTGTACAGTGCTGAGGAATGGGACTTAAATCTCAATCTGCATGAATCCTATACATGGCATCTTAATGAAGAGTTACTGGAACTTGACAGTTTTTCTCAAATAACTACGGATATATGGAACGATGAAAATACATGCAAGCCATACGGAAAAAATGCTCTGCAGACGTGGGTAAAAAACGAAAATACTTATTTATGAATATAAATTTTTTCGAAAGAGTATTTTCACAATAAAATGAAACTAATTAATTATTACCAATACCTTTTGACAGAGTATAATCAACGCTCTATGACAGATAGGAAATGGCTCGTCGAAGTCAAATATTGTCAAAGTAAAATAAATAAATTTTACCTCCAGAAACACTATGGCATTAAAAAACGTCTTAAACTAGAAAAATGTGGATTAACTGAAACTGTTAATTTAGCTCAAGTGTGTATTGATCAACAAAAATACAATCAACGTTTCATAAATGAATTTCAAAATGACGAGAACATTATCTCCCGTGGTAATGATGTTTATGATGCTATAACCAATCAATATAAAAAATTCTTTAGTGACAACGAGCCCATAAAAGACTTTGATATCCTAAAGGCGTTTAATTTAGAGAGTATAAATACATTAGACGAAAACGAACAAAAAGGCTTAATTCAACCGTTTACAACTGAGGAAATACAAATTACTCTTACGCAGTTAATTCTCTCAGCATCGACAGGACGGGACGGCCTAGCAGCTAAGTGGGCGGTTCGTTATAAAGAGGGAGTAGTGGTTGATATGGTCAAGTTATTTAATTCATTTTGGGATTTACCACTAGTAGTAGATTATTTTTTTACGTCCATTGGTATATTATTAAAAAAGAAAAGTAAACAAATACCATCCAGTAATAATTTAAGGCTGATACACATGCAAAACATCGATTCTAAGTTATTTCTTAAATGTATAGCAAATAGAATACGATCTGTTTTGAAATATATATTACATAAATGTCAGAGACGCGTAAGTGAATCACACCCGATTTTTGTACTATTATCATGTATTTGGGATAGTCTGATTATTTCTAGAGAAGGGGAACTTATCCCATTCCTCCTACTTAAAACTGACTTTGCGAAAGCACATGACTGTGGGTCTCATAACTATCTTTGTACTCTGAATAAAGAATTGCATTTTCCCCCAAAATTTATTTCATTAATTAGATGGATATATAAAAATAGATATGTTAAATTATCAATAAATGGATCCGTAGGTTACAAACTAAAATTAAATCGTGGCCTGACCCAAGGATGTTGTACTTCGTCGATCATGTTCTCTATTGCAATGATACCTTTGGTCCAGGCAATTTATCAATCTATAGAGGGAATAAAGGTGTTAATTAATCCGTTCGGATATTGAGTTATGCGGACGATAATACGTATTTTGTAACGACAAACAAGGATTTCCAGTGTATTTTCAATAATTTGAAGGTATTTAGCAACCTGTCTGGTATAACGATTAATCTAAACAAAACGCAAGCTATTAATTGTAAATCTCAGATTTCTGAATCATTATTGAAAAATGTAAAAATAACTGAGGACATGAAGATACTGGGCGTGATTTTTAGGACGTATGATTTATGATTTCAAGACGTATAAAGAATGTTTTTCATCTTTAATATACAGAGCACGCTTTTTAAATATTTTTGTGTTTAGTAAAGCATATTATATCTTACAGCTTTTTCCGTTTCAACAGATATTTTGTTCAAAAGTCGCAAAATATTCTGAAATGTTTTTATGGCATAAACAAATGCTACGTTGTAATCGAGAAACATTATTCCTTCCTTGTCATCAGGGAGGTGTGGGTCTGAAAAATATTAGAAATCAGGCGACAGCACTGTTGCTAAGCCGATTTTTAGATATAATATGTGAATATCGAGATAACATCTTGTCTGAGACTAAATAAGATTACATTAGAAGCTCCGGTTAACATTAGATCAATTTGGGAACCGATGTTTCTTTTTAATCAGATCATTATAGAAATCATGTATGCGCTTATCAACCATATACAAATAGATACATGGAGCGTGAAGCATATTTATCTGTATCTTCAAAATAGAAATAATAATTACAATAATCCGTTAAATATTGATCCTAAGGAAGATTGGGACCAAATATGTGGAAATCTCAATAACCCCAAATTTAATCCTATTCTTCATCATAGGATATTTTTGCAAGTGTACAATTTAGACCCTTATGGGGTAAGCTTGTATAAAAAAGGTATTAGCCAATCTGATCAATGTGAAAAATGTAGTTGTATAGATACATTATATCATTCTCTCTTTGAAGGCCATAAACAACGTCACATATGGGAGAAAATTTCTCAAATAATAAAAAGAATAACCCGATATCAAATGACACAAATTTATGTACGCAGCGTTTTTCAACGCCCTATATTCAGATATTTCCCGCCGGCTAGACGGAAATTCTTAACATGGATATCAGCTCAAACTTTAGATTTTGTCAAAAGCAATACAGGAAGTAGTGACGTGCAGTGGTATCTTGATTATTTGACACTAACTTTTCATCAAATTCCGATAAAGAGAAGAAACAAGAACTATGCTAATTATGATAAGGCAGTATATTAATAATGTTTTTTATGTATCAGTTCCTTCCTTAGGAGCGATTTGTGAAGTTTATGTAATATTTTGTTACTATAGAATAAATAATAAAAAAAGCGGTTAAAAACATTAACTTTCTATTCAGAAGTACGAGATCTGTGTTCGAGTTGCAGGAATGGCAGATATCGTTGTTTTTTGTGTGTATACTTGCTTCCTTTAGAATTAACTTTTATCTTCTCAATAAATACGGAAGCTCAGAGCTAACAGAGAAAGTGCATTAAACACGCCCTACAGAAGAAAAATAATTAGTAGTCTTCAAGTATTTGCATTGTGGGATTAAAGACAGTAGAAAATTTTATTATTATTATTTATCTAGCGACAACTATAGTTACCCAGTGTTTTGTTAGCCTTATTTGTAAGTGATGAGAATAAATAAAAATTAAGCCCTCACAAGTCAAGTGCCCGAAGTGAGGACTCGAGTTGCTCATCAAGTGATACCTTAAATTGAAGCAAGTGACGAGTATAGTACACCTGTCAAATCCTAGATGCAGAGCTCCAGTAATAACAAGGTTATGGCGGGTCAAAGTTCAAATAGAAAGCGAATTTAGCTGCTTGTGATGTCCATGTTTTGCTGATTATCCCGATGGTAATACGTCGTACGTTGCTCCCAATTAATGTAATGTGTAGAATGATATCCCTCTCTCTGCCTGATATCTCGCTGTCTTTTATTCGTGTATGAATGTCCTTGTGCATGCTTGCTCCTGTTATTTATGTCAATAAAAGGTCTTTTTTCTTTTCGTTCCAGAAAATGGAAGCAGGTGCTATCGTTCATGTTCTGTATGAGAAATATTGATATGTTAATATAAGAATGAATAGTTATGAAGATTCACTGTACAAACAAATAGTGGAGATGCTTGAGGACAAGATGGAAATCATAGAAGAAGTTAGAACTCTTGGATTTGCTGGTGATAGTGATGAAAGCGATGATGGAGACTACGGTGATGACGTCTTTGATGAAGAAATGCCAAGTACATCGCAAGGTTCTCTAACACATCAAGAGTCTCCGACACCTGTAGCTTCTTCAGGTGAAGAATATCAGCCTTCGCCAAAAAAAAAAAAAAACATCTTGGACGATGATTATAAAGAAGCAGCTTACATGTTTTGGACACACAATGAGAACCCGGAAAAGAAACGAAGGAAATTTACATCAGTCAAGTCACAGTATAGATTAATTCAATCGAAAAATATCCTCTTTGAATATGAGAAAAAAAAGGCAAAAACCCATTTATAAGA
This sequence comes from Lepisma saccharinum, assembly GCA_022664845.1. Taxonomy (NCBI): domain Eukaryota; kingdom Metazoa; phylum Arthropoda; class Insecta; order Zygentoma; family Lepismatidae; genus Lepisma; species Lepisma saccharinum. Next base: position 91,134 of record JAGDQP010003298.1, read on the forward strand.
AACTTAATGCAGCAGTTCACTATAAATTCAAAGAAATGGTCGAGAGATGTGAAATTATACACGACAGGACTCTTCGCTTTTGGGCTCTCCAGATAAGTAAAGAGCTAGATCCGGATAACAATCTACAATTCAAGGCATCTCGTCACTGGCTGTCTGATTTTAAAAAGAGAAACAATATCGTCAGTCGTTCTATCACGCATTGGGTTAGCAAAACGTGGAAATCAAAAGAGGCTGAATTAAATCACTTATCTACGACATTTATTACGTCCATGAAAGAACTTATGTTACTAGAAGATCTGAATACTCGTCAAGTATTAAATGCTGATCAAAGTCGATTTGACAAGGAACTCCATGCATACAGGACTCATAGGACTAAAGGTACGGTGGTTGTAAGAGGTGCATTTGGATCAGTCAGTGCTACTACTCATTCATATATGATCATACCGGTTATTGCCATGGATGGTGAAATATTGCGTCCGATGTACGTTCTTGTATCCGAATCCAGTGGTCAATTTCCAGGAAATAAGCAACAAGATCCCGATAATATAGTGTCCCATCCAGGAAAGACTGCAAACATGAACAAAAGTGATTTAAAAGAGCTTTATTCTGTATTCTGGAATAGCCTGCCTGCTGATCGTGATAAAGTCTGGCTTTTGCTGGATTCATGGAGTGCAAATAAAGATAATAACGTATCAAATGAATTATGCCCTAATCATATAACACTGTTCAAAGTTTAATTCCTGGTGGTTGCATTGGTTTCATCCAACCACTTGATGTTTACTTCTTCCATCCATATAAATCATTTATCAGGTTCATTACTGACACAGTTATCGCTTCCTCGGAAATTAATTTCTGGCATCGGGATAACATATTACGAATGCAGTCCTTCACTCTCTTCCAATTCAGTGCCTCACGATTTCGCAACATGATCAGGTTTGCGTTTTACAAAAGCGGCTACTTGGATGAGGAACCCGAGCCCTGGATTTCTCCATTGGATTATTGTTTTGATTCTAATATACGTGACGAGTGTTACAAGACCTCATGTGAGAACATCTCTTTTGTCAAGTGTGCTCATTGTGAGCAAAGTATCTGCTTATCACGCGCCTTCATTGACGACTTACATATTGATTGTATCAATGTGTAGTACTTTGTACGTGCCTCTTTCCTTCACATGAATCGCATTTCAATTCAAAACCATGTCCTTCTGACTTTTGTTCTGCCTTTCGTTGTGACTTCTTTCAATACAATTCGCTTTCTCTTTTAACTTTGACCCGCCATAACCTTCTTATTTATGGAGCTCTGCAGCTAGGATTTCACAGGTGTACTATACTCGTCACTAGCTTCAATTTAAGGTATCACTTGATAAGCAACTCGAGTCCTCACTTCGGGTACATTACTTGTCAGTTAGAAGAGTATCCAGGAAAGGTGTAAGAAAACGTCCAAACCCTTTTTGTTACTCTTCTTACCATATATATACCGCACCTTTTCGACTGTCACTTAAATTAATTCTAAAACTGGCTGATTTCAATTAATTTTATATAGCAATTTATATAATGTTTATAAAGAAATTTAAGTGACTGAATCATCAAGTCGTTGTGCTGCGTGCCGTTGCGTACCTCCAGAAAAAAACACCGTTTATATATAGGTTCAGTCACCAGTTTGGCAACCCCTGCTCTAAAGTGATCCTTTTATTCCTTCCCTTATCATAACTGAAATGGTTTTAACTTAGTTAGTTTCTTAGAAGTTACAGTCGCGGAGAAAGGTATTCTGGGAGTCTAACATTTAGTTTCTATTTAACTTATATTCATGAACCAGACCTATCACTAAGCCGTGACATGTCTCAGGAACGGCATATAGCAGACGTGGCTATCTAGAATACAAGTATAATTTAAATAAAAACTAAATTCTAGAGTTCTGGAATACCTTTTTCCGTGACTTTAACAGTTCTTTTTAAATTAATATTTTAGTGCATCTTTATTTGAGTAAATGGCAGCGTGCTGATCGGATTGACGGAACATTTTCTGCAGACTCTGATAAGGGAACTTCTGCTAAAACTGAGAAATTGATTTAGTTTAGGCAATCTTTTTAGTATTTACATACGAGTGCAATGCTTTCAGAAAGGAAAAAAAAGTCAATCTCCCGACGGGATTTGAACCCGGAACCTCCTGAATAAACAGCATTTGTGCCAATAGCGTTTTTTTTTGTGTGTGTGTGTTAGTGACGTATTACATGACTGCCGGTTATTGTTGTAATCGCAAATCAAAACCTGTTGGCTCAAATGCAAACTTTTCATTCTGTTTCGACGTGCGAGAAGAATGTCGCACTACGATAAGTTTACAAGAAAGAAGGTAGTCGCTTTGATTACGAAGGCAGGCTTTTCTCCTCGTTTAGCAGGTGAAGCTTTTGACGTTCCTGCTTGTACTGTGAGACGGTGGTATGCTCGATATCGACAAACAAATGATCCAGATCGGAAAAGACGGGGGCCAGGTTTTGGACGGGTTTCGACGCCACAACAAGATGCACTGTTGCTTTAGCAATGTCACGAAAATCCGTTTATGTCGGCAAGTCAATTAAAACACAGGTCTGTATTTCCTGGTTGTCCTGAAACTGTACGATTGAGATTGAAGGCCGAAGGTCTGGTATGCAGACGAGCTGCAACTAAAGAACGTCTAACTGATGCACATCGCATTGATAGGTTAGCTTTTGCTGAAGAAAATTTAGACCGTGATTGGAATTTAACAGCTTTCTCCGATGAGAAAACATTTTCAACAGCAAACGACGGTCCCGTGTCTGTCTACCGTCTTTGCGGAGAGCGTTATAACGAGAAATACATATCCACTTCAAGTCGAAGTGGTAGAATCACAGCTTCATTTTGGGAATGGATTAGTGCAGAAGGTAGGGATTAGTGCTGTTTGTACCCTATACAAGGACACCTCAACCGTTATCAGTATCTTCATATTTTGGAAAATGTTATGGTTCCAAGTGTCCGATTGTTCTATCCTCATGGAACCATAGAGTACCAACAGCACCACTCTAGAATTCATGACTAATTTAGTTTAGAATTGGTTCCGAACCAGAAATGATGTTGAACTCATAGGCGGCGCCACAGTGCAGCTGCACCCACATTAACTTCAATATTCAGATTTCCTACAATAATCATTCTGATTTGTATATTTATTGTTTCCTATGTTTGGATATATTTGAATGACTTCTTAAGTCTCTCATAAGTTACTTGCTATCATACAGTGTTTCTCTAGTTTTTTTTTTAGTAAAACTTAGGGGTTATTTTTGAGATCTTAAGGCTCAATAGTGCAGAGCGGTTTGGCAACAATGTTAGGATGTGTTGGCAGAGCGTCTTCGGCGAACAGTGCGATGTAATTCCTAGATGAGTTGTTATTGTATGTACGCATGTCGGCATGTTAATTTGCCCTTAAAATGTTTAAATCAAAACAACAGGGAACTTTGCTTGGTTGGGGTAGGTTGGATCTCTTCCAACTTGTTTAGACAACTTGTTGATCCCGGTTCAACCTTCAAGTTTAAAATTTGATCATCCGTCTCGAGATAAGTTTTCTTTTGACGAAAATTTTTGCACGTTTTCACTTTGTTTTTGCGAATCGAGATAGTTTTTTTGTTGAGACAGATTCTGGCTTCTTCTACTGTGCAAGCATATAACCTTACTTTTCTAGCGCACATCTCCAAACGTTCCCTTAACTCTTCTAACCCACTTTGAGCACTACGCATATCGCTATTTAAGAAAACTGAAGGTTTTTCCACTAGACCTCAGCGAGTTGGGCAACATGTTGATCGTAATGAAACTAACTGCAATGACTTGAACGTTATAATGAGTAGTTTATTGTACTCACAAGGTAAAATATTACTTCTTTTGAGATTTTCGCATGTATACTTAGTAAACGGTAGAAACGCAATTTCTTCCAAAATATTCGATGAAATTAGAAAAGAATACCATTTTTGTATTTAGAATCGAAGTAGGTTTCAAATGATATGTCACTCAACCCATCTTGCCATTTAAAAAAAATGAAGTTGTTTAGACCGTGGAGGATGTTTCAGTATGTTCAAATTTATCTAATTAATTTTCCTCGCATCCCTCGTCTACTGTTTGATGGTATTTGTAAGTTTTAATAGGATAAAATATTACATTTTTGGAGATCTGGCTGTCCATAATAAGTTAAAGTTTACAACACGATTTCTAAAATGTACTTAATCAAATTCAAAAAGAATACTATTTTTGTAATTAGAATCGATATAGCTTTCAAGTGATATATCACTCAACCCATGATGCCATTTAAGAAAATTGAAGGTTTTGCCACTGGACCGCTGAGGATGGGGCACAACACACTTAAAATTGTTACACTATTTCGTCCCCCTCGAAAGTAGAGTGGACGTGTTTCGG